>BQNB010125517.1:0-19754 GCA_026074375.1 Tanacetum coccineum | reverse complement strand
TACACGTTTTTAAGGGTTAGGGTAGGATATGTATGCATTTGTTCATTTATCTAGTGTATATATGTATATATAAAGCCTAAAGTAACATATGTTTAATTAAAAGTATAACTTGCATATGTAAATGTATAATTTCAATTCCTTTAATATGAAAATGTCTAATGTGATAAATATATTGAGTTTTAATTATACTTTAAGTATTGAGTTCAAATTGTGGGTATTCGATGAAGCGTAGATAAATTAACGTGCTTCCGGGAAGGCTTAAACGCACTTTATCGCGAAACGTAAACATTTTACGTAACCAACAAAAATAAAATGTGCAATGTTGATAATTATCCTCTTAATAATCATATAACACTTGATTGATGACAACATTTAATCGTTTAATGCCCGTTTACATTGTATGATCATTTTTAGTTTACGCGATTTAACTTAACTTTTACAGTTTATGAGCAACCGCGTAAAACCCTAAAAATAAATTGTGCATTACATAATGTCGTATAATGACCTAAGTTACGAGGTGTTATAGATTTAACCCTCCCCCCTTTTGGTTTCCACAATTGGTATCAGAAGCCAAGGTCATCCAAGATCTTTTACGTATATTGTACATTAAATCTTGAATCGATCTATGGATTCCGATAAATATCTAGAAGGGAAATTTATGCAAAGACCACCACTTTTCGAAAGCGATTGTTTTGTATATTGGAAAAATAGATTTAAAACTTATGTGAAAGCTAAAGATTTAGATCTTTGGCATATTATCATGAATGGTGATTTTCCACTGGTTGCCCGAAATAAAGTCACCCAAGTTTTAGAGGTTGTTCCGTTTGAAGAACAATCCGACGATCTTAAAAAGAGACTTGCTAAAAACAATGAAGCTAAAATGATTCTTTATAATGCTTTACCTATAAAGGAATATGAAAGAGTTTTTATGTGTAAAATGGCTAAAGATATTTGACAATCGTTGTTAATCACACATCAAGGTAATAGTGTCACACCCCCAAATAGGGTCCCGTCATAATAGATAACTGGGGGGCGTAACTTGTCATGGATATCACAAACACAAGGTACAAGAACAACCTCTAAAGGGTACGTTTAAAATTTATACTTGTTACATTAATAAAATAGATAGTTTTACTTTCAACTCAAAAGAAGTTTCAAAGATTTGCGGAAGCGACATAAAAGTTCGATAAATCAATAACAAGCATGATTAAATAGAAGTCTTGGAAATGGTAGACACATATAGCAATTTGACTTCAAGTAGCACCTTGAGCGAATATCCAACCTAAACACCTGAAAACATTGCTTAAAACGTCAACAAAAGTTGGTGAATTCATAGGTTTAAATTAAAATGCAATAATGTGGACCACAAGTTATAAGACGTATGTGGCCATTATAACAGATACAATATCACATAAAAAGAGTGTTTACGCTGCACTAAGCTCATGATACCGAGGCTCAATAAGTATGTAGTATATAATCATGCCAGTTGAAACATGCCCTAACAGGTGTCCAAACCAAAGATCACCAAATGGAATTCGACATGACATACATCCGTTTGTTCGGCCTCTCCGATACAAGTAAGCGCTACTTACCCGGATGGGGGTTATTAGCCCCAATAGATCTATTTATTCACTCGCGCTCACTCAACCAGTAAGGTCGGTCAAGAGATTAACGGTTTACGATAGTTCGGGCAGATAGTGGTTTAATCGCAAACTTAGGCAACACGTATATAGGTAAGAGTAACGTAAAACATTTGTGTCCTGTTTTAAAAACAAACAATGTTCTCACCCTAAAGTTAAAAAACATAAGAAAAAGTAGATAAAAGTATGAGGCTATGAACTCACTTTAACTGGCGAGGTAAAGTAGCAGGATAGAATGATCACGCAGTGTTGCACAACTGTGCTCGGTCACGGCCTATTAACAAGGTTTTGGTTCAGAATCAATACGGTGTGAAATGATCTAGATGCATAAGAGTTTTCAAGCGTAGTTGTACTATTGATTTTAGAAAGGTTTTAGTATCATTGGTTGAGTGGTGGTTGTAATGGTTTGACTCGATAAAATACCTTATGTTTTTAGTACGTGTACATATATAATATAAGAGAAGTAAATAACAATGAATATGTTTTGGCAGTTTACCCGATACCCCAAATTAACTATCTAGGACATCTTTGATATAAGTGTCTTCACATTTTTAATTTACGTAGTAAGTAATAGAAGTTTTATTTTCATAAAGTTTATAAAGATATATTTTTAGTCTTTTAGCCGGGTATTAAAATAATAATATTTTATTATTTTGTATCTTTTGTCGTTATTAAGGAAAAATACTTAGTGGGTTGTATAAAAGTAGGTATTTTAGTTTATTTATCAAGTTAAAGTATAATAATTACTTATAAATTATAAAATAATATGATTCCGTCCTTTAGTCGAGTTTTAAGAAAATAAGTTTTTCAAAATATTTCTAAGTGTAAAGTTTTTTACAAAATTTCGACATGAACCGTTCGTTTATATTCGTTTTCCAAAGTCATAGACTTTATCCAAAAACCACTTTCAAAATATATTTCGCATTTCCTGACTAACGCTAAATCTTTACGTTTATTTCAATACTCTCTCTAATAATTTATTTTCTATAACAAGTTTATATAGTCAAAAACGCTTAATATATAAATAAGTTACGTAAGTAAACAAGTTATAATATTAATAAGCCAACTTATGAGTTTAAAATAAACATTAAGCCCTCAACCAAAATAAGCCAAAACCCAACGGGCCTTTATGGGCTTTTTAGGCAAATTAAGCTCCAAACGACAAAGATTTTTAAAAATGCAATAAGCCTAATAATAGTCCAATAAGCTAACAAATAATCAAATAAGAACATAGCTTATCAAATAAGCCATGAAATAAGCCACAATAAGCCACACCGTGAGCTTATAGCTCTCGATTTGGGCTTGTGTGTTGGGCTGAGGCCCACAAAATCAAACAAGCTTATGTAGGCTTATTTTTTAAACCCAATAAGCTCAAATCCCTTTTTTGCACTTAAATAAGCCACGAAAATAAGCTAGAAAATAAGACATAACTTGGATAAGCTTAAGTGTTCAAACTTTTTTGTTTTTCTCTTTGTTTCAAAAACATATAAGCTCGAATAGCTAGCACGAGCTTTTAATAGGCCAAAAGAAAACAAGGTTTTATAGTAACTTATTCTGTTTTATAAATTACACAAACCACGACGACACAACTAAACTTTATTTTTGGTTCCTTTTATAAATTTCAAACGTATATAAACCATTATGAGGGTTTTGTAAAATTTAAATCTTTGATTTTATATTTAAAAACGAGTTATACAAACTAAACTTCATAGATATGATAAGAATCAAGAAGTTAGAAAATTTTAGAAGAAAATGATGAACTTACGAATATGATGCGTTAGGTGGTGGTTAGAGACAATAACAAACACCAATGATTGCTAGAATACCTAAAATTTACTATAAAAAATTCAACCCGAATTAATCTTTATACTTCAAATTCCTTTTATCAAAGATGGAAAAATGTGTGTTTTGTGTGCGTTTGGAGTCGGTGAACGAACAAGGGGGAATAAATGGAGAGGGTTTTGAGTTTGTGTGTTTTTCCTTCAGAGAGAAATGTATTAGAGGTGAATGGAAGGTGAAATATATCAAGCCACAAATATACCACACAAGAAAAGGGAATCCTAGGACTTTAAAAATATCATGGGAACATAAAAGCAAACTTTTAGGTGGAATGTTGGTGTTGGGGGGTGGCAGATGCCAACACAAGGACAAGGAGGGATTTTTTTTGAAATTTTGATTTAAACATGTGGGGGGGGGTTGAAACTTTTGATCATGCCATATGGGATCCTAAGACCCTTAGATATTTACTTCATACTTATGATATTTTTAAACGTCGTTTACGGTATAAGCGAAAACTAAAAAATGCGCAATACTTAAAAAAGGAATTAAGAAAGTTTAAATATCTAACCGAAATGTAAAAACGTGAAAACTGTCGAAAGATTGCATTAAATAGCAAGCCAGAACGCATCTGGTAAAGATTCTTAGTTACGTACGGGAAAACTTCCCGGTTAAGCACAATAATTAACACGTAATTATTAGAAGTCAACTAATGCACGGAAGTTTTGGAAATTTTTACGAGGTGTTACATCCTTTCTTCGTTATAAGAGCTTTGTCCGCAAAGCTCAAGACGTGCTATCCGGTGCAGTTAAGGATTTTGAAAACAGATTCAGGTATTTCCTTTGAAACTGGTCTTCACATTCCTAGATGAACTCGGGACCTCTCCTCGAGTTCCAATGAACCTTGAAGATGGGAATACGTGCCTTAAACGTTTGACCTCACGATCTATGATTTCAACGGGTTCTTTGATGAAATGAAGCCTGTCGTCGATTTGGATTTCATCCAACAGGATAACAAGTGTTTCATCGGATAAACACTTCTTCAGATTTGACACGTGGAAGGTACTATAGACTCGGCCGAGTTGCTCTGGAAGTTTAAGTCGATATGCAACGGTTCCAACCTTGGCAAGAATCTTGAAAGGTCCAATATAACGTGGGTTCAGCTTTCCTCGTTTGTCAAAGCGTATCACCCCTTTCCATGGTGAAACCTTTAGCATGACCTTATCCCCGACTTGGAACTCCAAAGGCTTACGTCTCTTGTTGGCGTAGCTCTTTTGTCTATCACGTGCAGCTTAAATACGACTTTTGATTTGGATGATATTCTCTGTTGTCTCGTGGATAATCTCTAGACCTGTGAGTTGGCTGTCTCCAACCTCAGCCCAACAAACAGGCGATCGACACTTCCGACCATATAATGCCTCAAACGATGCCGCCTTGATGCTAGTGTGATAACTGTTGTTGTATGAAAATTCCACCAAGGGTAGGTGTCTATCCCAGTCCTTTCCAAAATGAATCACACAAGCACACAACATGTATTCCAATGTCTGGATGGTCCTTTTGCTTTGACCATCCGTTTGCGGGTGATAAGCAGTGCTCATATCCGTGTTCCCAACACTTTCTGAAGTGACTGCCATAAATGAGAGGTAAATCTGCTATCGCGATCAGAGATGATCAAAACTGGCACTCCATGCCTCGAGACAACTTCTTTCAAGTACTGTCTCGTTAACTTCTCCATCGAGTATGTTTCCTTCATTGGCAGGAAATGAGCAGATTTAGTGAGTCGGTCAACAATCACCCAGATCGTATCTTGACCAGTCGACGTCTTTGGCAGTTTAGTTACAAAGTCCATGGTGATCTTCTCCCACTTCCATTAGGGGATCTTAGGTTGTACCAGCAAACCGGAAGGCTTCTAGTGTTCAGCCTTTACCTTCGCACAAGTCAAGCATTTGCTGACGTAGGTGGCAATTTCGGCTTTCGTATTGGGCCACCAATATAGCTTCTTAATGTCATGATACATCTTGTCAGATCCAGGATGGATAGAATACTTCAACTTATGCGACTCGTGCATGATCACAGCTCTTAAATCACCAAAACACGAAATCCAACTCCTGTTCTTTAAACACAACGTTCTGTCAAAACGGAGGTTGACTTTCTTAATCATACCGCACAAGTCTTCTGTTTCATAATTCTCTTCCTTTCTCGCCTCAGCTTGAGCATTTATAATTTGCACGGGAAGATTTAGACCTATAGTCATCACTAAGGCTCGAACTCGTAGTGGCTTAATCCTTTCCTTTCGGCTCAAAGCATCCGCCACCACGTTCGCCTTTCGCTGGTGATAACGAATCTCACAATCATAATCACTCAGCAACTCCAACCATCGGCGTTGCCTCATGTTCAGCTCTTTCTGATCAAGAATATGTTGTAAGCTCTTGTGATCAGTAAACACGATGCACTTCGTGCCATATAGATAGTATCTTCACATCTTTAGAGCGAACACTACTGCTCCAAGTTCTAAGTTATGTGTAGTGTAATTCTTGTCATGAATCTTGAGTTGGCGAGATGCGTAAGCCATGACTCTCTCCTTTTGCATCAAAACTGCGCCCAACCCTTTTGTGCGAAGCATCACAATAAACCACGAAGTTCTCACTACCATTGGGTAAAGCCAAAATCGGCGCACTACACAACTTTTGTTTCAACATCTGGAAAGCAGCTTCCTCCTTTTCTCCTCAATCGAACTTCACGCTTTTCTGAGTCAACTTCGTCATAGGCTTAGTGATCTTTAAGAAACCTTCGATGAATCGTCGGTAATAACCGGCAAGGCCTAAAATTAACGAATTTCAGTTGGGGTCTTGGGTTACGCCCAATCCTTGAGTGACTCGATCTTAGCAGGGTCAATGTGAATGCCTTCGCTATCAATCACGTGCCAGAATTCACACTTTGAAAACTTGGCGTACAACTCCTCCTTCTTAAGCAATTCTAAAATCAACTTAAGGTGTTCTTCATGGTCTTCCTTGCTCTTGGAATAGATCAGAATGTCATCAATGAAAACGATCACGAATTTATCCATATACGGTTTGCACACCTGATTCATCAGATCCATGAATACCGTCGGTGCGTTGGTCAATCCAAAAGGCATTACTTGGAACTCGTAGTGGCCATAGAGAGTTATAAACGCGGTCTTAGGTATATCCCTTTCTCAAACCCTAAGTTGGTGATGACCTGACCTCAGGCGACTTTTTTAGTAGATACTAGATCCTGGTAGTTGACTGAAAATGTCATCAATCCTAGGTAGCGGGTAACGGTTCTTCATGATTATCTTGTTCAATTCACGGTGGTCGATGCCCATCCCGAAGGAACCATCCTTCTTTTTAATGAACAATACCGGAGCTCCTCAAGGTGAGGAACTTGGTCTTATAATTCCTTTTTCTGAGTGTTCTTACAATAGGCTAGACAACTCTTGCAACCTGATGGGGCTAGTCTATAAGGTGACCGTGCTACAAGTGCAACATTAGGTACTAAGTCGATTTGAAATTCTACTCGGCGGGTCAGTGAAAGTCCTAGCAAGTCTTCGGAAAAGACTTTCAAAACATCTCTCATGATAGGTACGTCCTCAAGTTGCTTTGACTTTTTCTTAGTCTTCTTTTCAATGACCTGTGCCAGAATGACGTGGCATCCCTTTCTGAATATACTTTTGAGTCTTGGTGCACGAGATGATACTTAATCTAGACGCACCTCTACTATCGCTTCTATTACCTTGAATTGTTAAGGTTTCATTACCATAGGGGATACGTACGATCTTCTCATCATAAACAATGACGGAGTGATACTTTGTCAACTAATCTATACCGATGATAACGTCAAAACTACCGAGTCCTACGAGCGTTAAGTCAATGTTGAACAGGTGGTTTAGAAAATTTAGGGTACAACCTTGAATTATAGAAATGGTTCCTATTATCTTCCCGTCAACTGGTTCGGTGGTGTACTTAGTGTCTAAGGCAGTTGGAACGATGTCACTTAGAAGGCTAAACATAGCGGATGTAAGGCTTCTATCAGCTAGGTTCTATGTACTTCCAATAATTGAGTCATTTGCTTTAACTTCTAGAAGTTTTGTTGGCACAAGAATATCATAATCTTCGTAATTCTAACTCACTAAAAGATAAGTCAATCGAAGGATTTCTACTAGTTTCCTCTCATGGATGGTTTCTAGGTTTAGGTCATATAACGAAGAAGCAAAAGTAATTGTATTGGTTGAGAATTGTCCTATGGTGACTAGCGGTGGAACTCGATTTCTTGGCTAAAGGCGCGGTGTAAGATAAGGTTGGCTCTACTTGCTAAGGTTGTGTAAAACTCTACTTAGTTACAGTGTTGGCTAATATGGACACTCATAACAAGAACAACGTAAGAATACGCACACAAGATATCAATAGAAAATGACAGAAAATTTTATTTTTGATAAGGTTTTAGGGTGACTACTCCCAACATAGCATGGTTCTTCCTGAAATAGACATAGATGATCTGGCTATGTATAATTTAGGGACCAACAATGAAATGCTCATTTTATCAAACTAGTGTTATGTCTAAAAATTTATATGGTATAAATGGTATGGTTTATATGGTAGCAAAATAGTTCGTAAAAACGAAAACAAAGTAGTTTATAGAATGACACAAGATATTTTGTATGATAGCGAAAAATAGTTTAAGAGGTGATAGAGAAATAGTTTACGAGAAAATCACATGACAGTTTATAATGTAATAGTAAGGGGTTTATAATATGGTAACAAGTAGTTGACAAAATAGTTTATAAATGACGATATAGTTTATAAAAGGCAATGGAATAATGTTAATACAAATAATGTCTAAAAACGTTATTTATATTTTTCGACCTCTCGATGTTTTGATAATAACAAAATGTGAAAACGTTTACGATAAAATTAAACATTTATAAATTACTAATCGTAAAATTCTATTTCTAAGATTAATCACTTAAGGTATGGATAAACAAAGCATTAAACATGATTAGTGATCAAGAAAATATTTTTTTTAAACCATACATTTCTACAAAAGTGTATTTATAAAATATATAAACAAAATATTTATTCATAAAAGAAATGTTTTATTAAAACAATAAATTTGAAATCAGATTTTCCCCCCAAAATAGAAGGTTCCAAAACAGATAACACCTTCCCCACCAAAAGACAAAAAAAAAAGGAGTGTACTCTACGGGCAGCCCCCTTATAGGCCTGGCGGCCCCCTAATATATTAGGGACCGCCGGGACCGCCAGCAGAGTAATGGCTATTTTTGTCTTCTATAAATACTGGGCCACCCCATCTGAAAAACACAATCTCTTGCCATGAATTTTCTCAGATCTACTTTTCTCTCTTCTTTCTTTTTTTCTAAAACACATATCTTGATCTTGTTTCACGTGATTAATTCTTTCTTCCTCCCTTCTTCTAATCAAGTGCAAGAGAAGAACAATCATATTCATCTAGAAATGAATTGTTATCAAGTGATCTCTTTCCTCCTCCTCAATATCATAAATCTTCATTATATTTTCTTGTAAATGGGATTGTGTGTAGATCCAACAGTGTAAATTGTGTATTTGTGTAAATTAGATTGTGTGTCAATCCAAGAGTATATATCTTGTGAGTGTATAAAAACTTAGTGAAGTCTTAGATTGGTTCTAGCTAAGATTATGACTCGACATCTAGCTTAGTGTCGGAAAAGAAAGTAAGCGACGTGTAAACGGTTTTCTCCGCCTAAAGGGAGCTTGTTGACATAGTGAAATCTCGAGTGGAGTACTCGGGGAGTGGAGTAGGAACGAAGAGGTGCTTCGTTGCCGAACCACTATAAATCTTGGTGTCTTGGTTTGATCGTTTCTTTCTCTATCTCTCTATGTTAATTGCTTACTTAGTTCATTATATTAGATATTTTAGTTGTGATTTATATTGTTGATTGATTGACATATAACTCGAATCTAACAATTTTCTAAGCAAAGTTTTAAAACGACAAAAAACCAATTAGGATGTACAATAGTGTCAATAAGAACCGACCATGGTAGAGAATTTGATAACGAAGTGCAATTTGGAGAGTTTTGTAAGCCAAATGTGATTACTCATAACTTCTCGGCTCCACACACTCCTCAATCAAATGGCGTGGTTGAAAGGAAAAATAAGACACTTCAGGAAATGAGTAGAACCATGTTGAACGAGCAATCGTTACCATAAAGTTTTGGTGTAACGCTGTAGATACTTCAACATACATTCTCAACCGAATTCTAATTAGAGCCATCCTAGGAAAAACACCTTATAAAATCCTGGATAGTTTTAGGTAAACCTACTGCTTGACAATTTTTAGGGTGTTTGGAAGCAAGTGCTTCATTTTAAACACCAAAGACTACCTTACCAAGTTTGACCCAAAGTCATACGAATGTGTCTTTTTAGGATACTCGCAAAACAGTAAAGCCTATATCATTCTTAATAAACACACTAGGAAAATCGAAGAATCACTCAACGTGACATTTGATGAAACTTCTTCACCCTCTAAGACATCACCCTTGGTGGATGATGACTTAGATGAAGAAGAAGCTATTAGGGAAATTGAAAAGAAAAACCTAGAAAATGTTGTTGAGGATGAAAGATAAGAAATTGATAAAATAGTCAATATTAAGGAATCTAGGAACCATCCCTTAGAAAATGTTATAGGAAACCTTAACCAACGAACCCTTAGGTCTCAAGCCCAAAACCAAAGTAACTTATTTTGTTTTATATCAACTATAGAACCTAAGAATGTGAATGAAGCCTTAGGATATGAAAGTTAGATAGTCGCCATGTAAGAAGAATTAAATCAATTCATTGCTAACAACGTTTGGGAGTTAGTTCCACAATCTAAGAATATGAAAATTATAGGAACTAAGTGGGTGTTTAGGAATAAGTTAGACGAGAACGGTATTGTTTCTCGAAAAAAGCTAGTTAGTTGCTCACGGCAACAACTAAACAAGAGGGCAATCGATTATGATGAAAATTTATATGCCCCGTTTGCTAGACTTACATCCTATTAGGATATTATTAAGCCTATTGCTTGCGCCTTAGATTTTAAGATTAGTTCCAAATGGATTGGTAAAAGAATGCATTCTGAACGGATTTTTATCAATGAGGAGGTAATACGTGGCACAACCTTCGGGATTCATTGATTTTGAAAAACCAGATCATGTTTATAAATAAAAGAAAGCTTTATATGGTCTTAAACAAACACCCAAAGCTTGGTATGATAGATTAAAAGCTTTTCTTATTAAACATGAATATAAAATGGAATGGTAGATAACCACTCTTTTTAACAAGCAGAAAAGTTCAAATCTCATCAGTGTTTCAAATATAAGTCGATGATATTTATATCCGTTCGAATTGTCAAGACATGTGATATGAATTTGCTCAAAAACATGCATACGAGTTTAGATTAGCAAGATAGGTGACTTAACTTCTTCCTTGGATTACAAATTAAAACAAATAGAAGACTGTAAGTTCTTTAATCAATCTAAGTAAATTAAAGAAATGCTTAAGAAATTTGGTCTAGAAGATTCTAAACCAATGAAAACTCCCATGTCCTCCAATACTAAACTCAAGAAAGATGAAGAGTGTGATTCGGTAGATAGTACCAAGTATCGAGGCATGATAGGTAGTCTATTATACCTAACGGCAAGTAGGCCCGATATCATGTTTAGTGTATGCCTTTGTGCCTGCTTTCATAGGCTCCCAAACCTCTCACCTGAAGACAGTTAAGCGTATCTTCCGATACATTAAAGGAGGCGACTACGCACTTAGGATTATAGGTTATCCTACGGGGACCGGCATAGAAACTGTAGTATACTGCCTGAACTCAGATTTATGCACGAGATTATGTGGACCGAAAGAGCACTAGCGGTATTTGTACGTTCGTGGGATGTTGTTTGACATCTTGGTTCTCGAAGAAACAAACCGCTCTTGCTATATACATTACCAAAGCCGAATACGTAAGCGCCGGAAAGACATGTCAACAAGCACTATGGATGAAACAAGCTCTCATTGACTACGACGTACGACTTGACGACGTTCCCATCATGTGCGACAACAAAGGCGCGATTGACCTTAGCAAAAACCAGGTGCAACATTCTCGCATCAAACACATCGAAATACGTCCACCCACTTTTTCGTGATAAGTCCAAAGGACATATCTCAATCGAAAATTGTCGACCGCAACGACTAGCGAATCGCTGAACATTCTTACTAAACCCCTTAAACGTGAATCGTTTAACTATCTACGTCTTGATTTAGGAATGATGGAACACATTCCATAAATCATATTAGTCCGCTTCTATTTCTTTTGTCTCAATTCTAGTCTGTGTTCCATTCCGTGTCGTGACAACTTAAATGCTTCATCCGAAGTACTTTAAGCATGTTTAATTCGCGAAATGCAAATTAAAACGTCACTCCTCTTCGCAAAATTTTTGTCAAAATTAAGTTCAAAATCATTGCCTAAGGGCGGCCCCCCAACATATTTTGGACCACCGGGTAAATACGGGACCGCCATCAGCAAGACACAAAACAGGACACTTAACCAAAAAAATTCAAAACTGAAAAACAAACACCCCCTTACCTGCTGTCATTGACGAACTCGAACCAAAACCCACTAAAACTCAAAATCAACCATTAAAACTTCAATTAAAGATCAAATCAACACTAATAATCATTCCTAATATCACAAAGATCATCAATTGTAATTCATTTCATCTATTTTCTTTCAATTTGAGTCTAGGGTTCAATGAAACACCAAAAATTGAAATTGGAGATTTTCAATTTTTCTTTCAACTTTGTGCAATTAAGAGTACTAGGATACAATGTAGGGGGGGAGTGGTCGGAGGGAGGTGTGTAACTAATATCATCCCCGAAGTATAAGGATTTGCATACCTTATAAGATTAAACAAAAATTAATTTTGAACCAAACCCTAATTTATATTTATCAAACACTCACGTTAGTAACACAATTAAAATTGTTGTTAATACATTAGTAAGATTAATAAAAAAATTTGTTTTTGAACCAAAACCCTAATTTTATTTTCAAATCACTCACGTTAAGAACACAATAAAATTGTTGTTATACATTGTCAATACAACCTAAAAACGTTTTCAAACACACACATAATGATCTCATAAGCAAATTTCGAGATACATAATTCATATGTATTTTTCGACTTGTTTGGTTGAGCAAAATCAAACTAATGAGCGTTTGGGTTAACTCTTATGATTTTATATTTAGGTCGAGTTAATCGTACTCCACATTTGTCGCAAAAAAGACGCACACACCAGCACGAACCCAAAATATAAAACAAGTAAAATACAATTAAAAGTGGATTTGGTTGTCCTAATTCTAGGTGACAATCGCATCGTACAAATCATTTGAAGTTTACAAAAATACAAGACACTATATCCCTATAATGTCACATGAATTCCGTTCTCCAATAAAATAAAAACTAAGAAACCTTGAAGAACGTTACATTCAAGAGGGTCGGGTGGTTTTTGATAACTTTACGGATCTAAACTATGTTCAGTCTTTGTTTCATTTTGTCCAGTTTGAGTGTCTTCTTGAAATCAATGAACAAGTTTGTCCTCGTTTTATTCTCGAGTTTTATAGTCAATATCGTTTGAGTTATTCTGATGAAGGTCAAATGTTTGTAGAATTTGTAATTCAAAATCCACTGTTCTCCTACTCTCTTGAATTTTTTTCTCAAATTCTTGACGTTCCTTGTGAAGGAGCATGTGTCTTTAACCGATAGAGGGGACTTGAAGATGTTATAGATGGTATCCCTTCGATGTCCATATCAAACCAATCCTCCTTCCATCGAGGACATCATTTCGTCTATTCGAATTAATCGAGAAGGTCAAGTCCGTCGCATCCGTCATGAGGAGGAGATTGATGTTCTTGATTATCAAATTCTCACTCGTGAAATCATACCAACTTTGAAACCTTTAGAGGAAAGCATCCGTGAAAACGTCTTTTGTCTGGGGGGTAATCGAGATCATGTTCCCGCGTGTCTTTGTTTTATGCTCTACTGTGTCGTACACTCCGAAAGATTCAATCTTGCTTATTTTATGGCAAAACAAATTGAGTGGGTCACTAAGCAAGCTAGATTAATTCTACAATATGGTATGCTATTAACTCGCTTGTTTAAATTCATCATGAATGAATATCCCGAGTTGTACAACGAGTCTTATGTCTTGTACGATCGTGTCATGAATCCTCTTGCCGCTCAACTAGAGCAAAAACCAAGAAGGGATCGTGGCACGAGAAGAGGTCGTCATTCCACTTCTTCGTCTTCCGCCTTCGATCAACCATCCTCATCTCATCTCAACGATGATAATGACGATGGGAATGACGAAGGGACCTCACGTGCAAGCACTCCTTCCCCCATTCTTTATGTCCATTCCCTAACCGGTCAAGTTCCTTAAGTCTTTTAAAACCCACCTAACATTGACTCTCATCTTGAACCTTTTTACACCCGCCAAACCGAAATCATCAACCGTCAAGTACAACTATGAGATGAGCATCGTGGCGGAGTAAGGTCAATCGGAAAAAGTCTTAGAAGGTTGTGGAGGAACATGAAGAAGTAAGCAATGAGGAAAATTGCTTTAAGACATTATTATATATACTATTTAATAATCCGCTATGCTTAGATATTTGATCTTATGCCATTTGCTAGAAACTTAGTACGGGCAACATCACTTGCCTTGGATGATTATTTGATTTTATCATCCTAAAACTATGCTTGCATGCACCCTAATACACTTTGGTTATGGTTCAATGATATGCATGCTATGAAACTTGTCAATTTGTATGCTTTCTTGAATTGAATTTAGAATGCTTAGTCCTACATGTTTGATTGTTATGGCTTAGACGATTCATGATGAAATAGAATTGACTGCAAAAATAGAAAAATGTTTTGGTATAGGTTTTACAGAAAAACTAGAAAAATTCCCTCACTCCAGAAAAACTTCCACGCTTAAATACAATACTGGCTGCCCCCCAATATATTTGGGACCGCCGTCAGAGGTCACGGATTTCTTCACTGTGACCTCCTGAATTTTTGTGCAGTTGACCACTATCACATCTAGGCCTAGATAATTTCTGCTTTTTGATAAACATTTTTTGGAATCTAAAACTTCAAACCTCATGCCTTACCTTTTGAATCTACTTCTTCCACCTTAAATTATGAATCCATTTTATTCTCCCTCATCTTCACTCCTCAACCAAAGGCTACCATGATTTCATAAATGCTTCTTCTTCAAACCCATTCCAAGAAAATCAAACTAACCGATACTCCCTCCCTAGACAACTATTTTGTCAACATCTCAGTGATGAAGAAATCACCACTGATACCTTCTCCTACACCCCATCATCATACTCCAACTGAAAAGCCTCTAAAATGCACATCCAAAACTCCATCACAAAATCAAACCTCCTCAAGCCAAGATAAATACATCTTCCATTCTTTTCATCAAAAACTTTTAAATTTCACCTTCATGACCTTAAATGAACCAACCCTCTTGACGATCCTTATAACCATTTGCTTTGAGAACTTATTAGATGTCCCTAGACCCTTAAAAAACTTAACCAACTTCAGAAGCCTTCCTCTATGGATATCACTCTATCATTATCACCAATCACACCTCTTGAAAATCTCTCAAGTCCACCTTCACCATCACCACCACCACCTCAACCTCCTATCATGGGGCATCCACTCTACTACAACTATCATGACTATCATGGATCAACTTGTATTTGTTGTTTCCACATACCGTAACCTCTACTTAATACTCGAGATGAAAGAACATTATGTTGCTCATACTCTAGGTATCTTCTAACCACCGCTTTCACAACCCATTTTCCACCTCCACCATAGACCTTTTTCAAATGGCTTAATAATAGAAAATCCAAAGACATTTTTGTTTAAAAAGTCATTCTCTATGCATCATGAATCATTTAAGACTTATGAAGTATTATGTCTCTTTATCTTGTATTAGCTCTAGTTTATTTTGCATGAATGTATTAGTTGGTTGTGCTATTTTATGAGTTTCTTGTTGGTGGAATGAAACTCTTCTTTTGTTAATTTACATACAATGTGTTAACTTAAAAGATATTTGTCATGCTATGTTGGTTTGCACTTGTATTTCTAACCTTGTTATGTAGCAAACAAACTATCGTAAGATCGATCCCTTAATGCCCAGAACGATGAGGAGCATACATCAAGGGGGGTCTTTAATCGTCGACTTCTTTCTCTCTACTACAACTCGACGATCAACCTTTTTGGATTCGACAAAAAGGGGGGGGAAATAGAATTTAACTCATTAATAATTTATAAACTTCCAATTTTATACTAAATGAGTTTAAGTTTTGTCATCATCAAAAAGGGGGAGATTGTTAATACAAATAATGTCTAAACACGTTATTTATATTTTTTGACCTCTCGATGTTTTGATAATAACAAAATGTGAAAACATTTACGATAAAATTAAATGTTTATAAATTACTAATCGTAAAATTCTATTTCTAAGATTAATCACTTAAGGTATGGATAAACAAATCATTAAACATGATTAGTGATCAAGAAAGTATTTTTTGTCCTAAACCTTACATTTTTAATTGCTCGTAGTTTTGTTAGTAATAGTATGATTTATGGTGTGGGCCGGGTCTTTACCCACTGTAAGCCCACACTATAGCCCATTTTAGGGGCGTTTTGTAAGAACTATTTAAACCCTCTCCACACATGGAGAGGGTGTTGGAAAAATCATTTTTACACACACAACTTAGTGTGTTTTTCTCTAGTTCTCTCCCAACTATCTCTCTCTTTAACTTTCTCTCTCTAATCCATACTTGTGTGAATTTTGGGATCCTACAAAAACAGAACCTCTTGCCATGAATTTTCTTAGATCTACTTTTCTCTCTTCTTTCTTTCTTTCTAAAACACATATCTTGATTACTAACATACCTTGATCTTGTTTCAAGTGATTAATTCTTTCTTCCTCGCTTCTTCTTCTAATCAAGTGCAAGAGAAGAACAATCGTATTCTTCTACATATGAATTGTTATCAAGTGATCTCTCTCTTCCTCCTCAAGATCACATATCTTCATTAAATCTACATTGTGTTGTTGTGTAAATTAGATTGTGTGTAGATCCAATAGTGTAAATTGTGTATTAGTGTGATTTGGATTATGGGTCAATCCAAGGTATATATATCTTGTGAGTGTATAAAGATTAAGTGAAGTCTTAGATTGATTCTAGCTAAGATTAGGACTCGACATCTAGCTTAGTGTCGGAAAAGAAAGTAAGCGACGTGTAAACAATTTTCTCCGCCTAAAGGGAGTTTGTTGACATAGTGAAATCTCGAGTGGAGTACTCGGAGAGTGGAGTAGGAATGAAGAGGTGCTTCGTTGCCGAACTACTATAAATCTTGTTGTCTTGGTTTGATCGTTTCTTTCTCTATCTCTTTGTTGTTATTGTTTACTTAGTTCATTACATTAGATATTTTAGTTGTGATTCATATTGTTGATTGATTGACATATAACTCGAATCTAACAATTTTCTAATCAAAATTTTAAAACGACAAATTAACCAGTAAACTATTCAACCCCCCCCCCCCTTCTAGTTTCCTACAAATAATTTATAGGATGATAACAAAATGATATTTAAGATGAAATCAAAATAGTTTATGAGATGGTAGCAAAATGATTTATAAGATAATGGCAAAATAGTTTATAAAATGATAGTGAAACGGTTTATAATACGGTAACAATTTAAGGAGTATAATTGATGGAATCGTCATGACACATAAGTTAATAGATGATTTAAAGACATCCACACAATACAACGAAATTTATTAGGAAAGTACTAGTGCAAATCTCTTAGGGGATCAGGTCCATGAAGGCTTCGACTTATGTTTCACTAGGCAGGGCAGGAAAATCTCTCCTTGGGTATCAACATTATCTTTGACCCAAAGTCATGCGAAGCTGTTTTTCTAGGATATTCTCAAAATAGCAAAGCTTACATTATTTTAAATAAGCATACCATGAAAGTCAAAAAATCACTCAGCGTGACATTCGATGAAAGTCCTCCTCCCACCAAATTATCACCATTGGTTAATGATGATGTTGGTGAAGAAGAAGCTATTGAAAATAATATTAAAGTAGTAAATAATAATAACATTGGAAAGCTTACATTATTTTAAATAAGCATACCATGAAAGTCAAAGAATCACTCAGCGTGACATTCGATGAAAGTTCTCCTCCCACCAAATTATCACCATTGGTTGATGATGATGTTGGTGAAGAAGAAGCTATTGAAAATAATATTAAAGTAGTAAATAATAATAACATTAAAGATGAGTCCGTAGGAGTTGACGAGGTCGTTAACATTAAAGAGTATAAAAATCACCCATTATAACAAGTCATAGAAAATCTTAATCAAAGAATATTAAGATCACAAGCCCAAAATCAAAGTAATTTCTTTTGTTTTATCTCGACCATAGAACCTAAAAATGTCAATGAGGCATTAGGAGATGAAAGTTGGGTTGTTGCTATGCAAGAAGAGCTAAATCAATTTGTAGCCAATTGATGTTTGGGATTTAGTTCCACTGCCTAAGAATCATACCGTTATAGGAACAAAATTGGTATATATTAATAAGTTAGATGAAAATGGTATTGTGTCTAGGAATAAGGCTAAATTAGTGGCACAAGGGTACAATCAACAAGAAGGTATAGATTATGATAAAACATACATTCTGGTAGCTAGATGATAAGGTATATCTCCTTCGGCTAATCAGAAGGAGATAATGATAATCAACTACTCTTAATCCCAAAGATAGACCGAGCAAATCACGCCAGGTTAGAGCAGACCTCCGGAGCAGACATCCGAAGTAGACAGCAGACCTCCGAAGCAGACCTCAGGTCCAGACCATCCGAAGGAGGCAGTCACAATTAAACTGACTCCTTTGAAGAGACTTGTGATATAAGCACCCAATGTCAGAATGGTACTCCGAAGATAGCTGGACGATCAAAGGATGGTTTAGGTCCGGAGTCAGTAGCATCGGTGTTGGTCAGACTAGTACAATAACACGTGGTGACAAAAGTACAGACCATGACCACAATAACACGTGGTGACAAAAGGATAGACCAGGACCACAATTCTCTTGTCGTTAAGTGAAGCCCAACTAATATAAATAGAAGTGGTATGCCCCAAATGATCCACCAACTTACACACACGCAGGACCATACTTACTCTCTTTCTCTCTCTAGTTTTCCTCACTAGAATATATACCACCATATACCGATACTTACTCTCACGTCGGAGGTTGGTCTCGGATTAAAACCCCAGGGCGAGCTAACGGTGTTATGTCTTACTTTCAGCTAGGGGACGAAGGAGTTGCAACAACCTCCAAAGTAGTCAAAGCTGAACCACACTCTTACTCCCAGCTAAGGAGCCGAAGGAGACACCTCCGAAGGAGCCGAAGTTGAACCAGATAATTCTTACGTTCGAAGCCCATTTGCCAAGCTCAAGGGGCCCACGGAAATATGCTTCAACATTGGTTCCATTGATGAGGTGTAATTTATACACTTTTCGGGGTCGTTTAACCCCCAAAATCATGCATTTATGCCCAAAATAGGTACTTAAGCGTTCCTTTTCAGGTATTTCTCATTTGGAAGGCATTTGGATGAATTACACGTGACTTGGGCTCATTTGGAGAAGAAATGGACGAGATTATGAACCAACACCAAGACTCTTGAAGATTTGTGCTCACAGAGCCTGGAGACGGCGTCACAAGCTATACAAGACGCTGTCACAACTCATCAAGTGACGGCGTCATAATTTTCAGGACGACGTCAGCCCGCACCAACTCAAACGCAGATCTAGAAGATTCATCTTACAACGGCGTCACGACTAAAATGCGACGTTGTCGCGTCGTTTTTCCTATATATACAAACCCGAATTTAGGGTTTTGAGTGTGTAACTTTAGAATAAAAAGAGGGTACGAACCCTAGTTCGTTTAGCAGCTGTAGGAGACAATTTTAGGGCCTAAAAACCCTATTGTACTTCTTCCAATTCATGTTTTAATCAAGTAAGGTTTACTTAATCATTCAATATGTCTATGTGTTGTTTGATTTATTGTTCTTGCTTTATCTTTAACATGCTTGGATAAACCTCCTATTGTGTTTATTTATGATTGTATGAAACCTAGAATGTAGATCTTAGTGGTGTTGCTTCTTGTGATGGATGTGCACGTTAGGTCTTAGAAAACCAGATTTTGTCTGTATCGCT
>BQNB010125516.1:0-19754 GCA_026074375.1 Tanacetum coccineum | reverse complement strand
ACTCTGATATGAAGCTTTCAAGATGAGGCACAGTATGAGAATGTTGGTCAAAGACTCAAGATCGCAAGATGGCATAGACTTTAAAGACAATGTCAAAGGCTCAAAAGTAAAGACCGCAAAGCATGAAGGAACAATCATATAACAAAGAACAAAGAGAAAGACCAAGACCACATGAGCTTAACATCGAAAGCAATCTCATTGATCTCATGAAGGAGTGTCGTCAATGAACTCACTTTGGGGGAGATTGTTAGCCTCAAGATATTGAGTCGAACATGAAGTTCATTCATTATGTATTTAAGTCTCGGTCAATCAATTAGTTAACGTTGTAATAGAAATATATCTGAAATCGGGCTCGATAGTTAATCTAATATTGTATATATTTCGGGTTTAATCCCAAGCAAAACCCGAGCCCAGGTCCTAGTCAAATATCCCGAACGTCACTTAATGTGTCGGGGTATATAAGTAACTTTTCCACCAAGGAAAAGGAAGTGGATTTTATTTATAACATTTCTTTTTCTCCTTTCTCTCTCTCTCTTCTTTCTCTTTCTAGAAATCATCTCATCTCTTTTCTTGATCGATTCGTGGTTTGTTATATGAAGTGAAAGTGTTATCGGGATCCTACAAAACCCTTTAAGACCATACACAAACGAAATCAGAGACATTTACCTGCAAGTTTGTTAAGGGATACATATTCCTTAGGCTCTTTGTAATGTGGAAGCGTTTGGTCTTCTTGTGATGTGCAAGCATTTGGTCTTCATTGTTATTATCCATGTACCATGCATGAATGACTTTCCTCCTGTTATCCTATTAGGACCATATTGTTGATGATGAGATTAACTAATACTGAAAAGAAAAAAAGTAAATATGTATAATCACCACCAATGTATTGACATATTGTATCATGAAAGGGAACAATAATGTGTATTGCATCGCGGTCATGTATATTGCGCAAACTATTTCTGGCATCTGCATTATAACACATTCCTAAACAACAGAAATTTAATTCCAAAGAGCATCATTCTAGCATTTAAATATCAATGCCAACTTATAAGATACGTGCATATAAATGGGTGATTGCCATTGAATGTTTAAAATGACTGTTTGATATCGTAATAATCAAATAATTAATTGTTTGGTGTTTCACAATTCTAAATTGTGGTAAAGTTGAAACTGTGTAAAATTAAAGAAATCATCAGGTCAAAGGACTACGGTTGCAAGAGTGTACGTACCAAGGGATTATCTCATCCCAGTAACAAAAATGATATTATTTCTCCCATGGTCTTATTATCTAATAATTCACCTTTGTTTTCAATTTCCATACCAAACTCCAACATAACATCATCAAGTACCAATTTTCTTTTTGTTATCTCGTACACGTTCTCGTCAACTGTAACCTTTGTTACCAACGTTCAATAATGCCATGACATAAGAGCTTTAGCAAGTAACAACTTGTTATTTGGCAGCAAGTTAGATAACAGATCAATACGTGTTATACTGGTACGTGTGGTGTTGTAGATAAATACTTTATCCAAACTTTTAAATTACTTAGGTATCGAAACTGATATAACAAAAAACCTATATTACTATGACATCTAATCTATTTTTTAACTAAATCTTTTGTGATTTTACCCATTTGACGCGTTAACCGTATTTAACATGTTCATAATCAAATAAGTAATAGCCGACACCTCATTAACAGCTTAAGAAAAGAGTGAGAAATGCACCTGTAAATAGTAACAGGTTTAGTTTGGTCTATGCGATGACAACGATCTTTGGCTTGACGATCAATCTAGGGGTTGGGATCTATGTCATGTATAATGACAGTATCAGCTCCAGTCATATTCAGTCCCTTGCCTTCGGCCCTTCTAGACACCAAGAATGCATTTATGGAAGTATCGTTATTGAATGTTTTCATAATTTTTTTCCTTTTTGTTACATGATCATTGGTAGTAAGGTAAGCATATTATCACCAAAAACAAATTAATTCACAAGTAAGCGGATTCAAATTGACACGTCTGACTTCAGAAAGTAACAAACATAAGTGGCATGAATTGGAAGTACCATGTCATGAGCAATTAAAATTGCTAATCAGAATGACAGCCTAATCTGATCGAAAGTGAAACAACTGACATACACACATATCCTTTAATAATCACATTATATGAGAATCATAAGAATAGAATTGATTAGAATAGGGGTTGCTAATTGCAAAACCTAAGTCGAGCTAAAATTTTCTAATACATCTTTGTAAGTGCTTGGAGATAACACAACACATTATAACGCAATTCTGAGATATAAATCAGAACATACCAGGGAAGTCTGCACGACCATGTGCCTCTAACGGATGACGAAAGCTTCCCATCCCAACACACATTGCTGCAGCAGCCTGTGGAACAACAACAATAACCGTCTATATAAGTTTGTCCAAATTCAACCTAATTAGCTCCACAACCATAACTTGATACCATATTGTGTTAATTTGATACCATAATCAGAAAAAAAGTGTCTTGTAAGATCGATACAGTCAACAAACTATAATTGAGATAAGCTCTCAAATAATTTCCAAATAGCTGTAAATATACAATTCATTCCACCATAGGCATAATGATTGTAATTTCTAGTAGTAAATTTACATTAAAAAACCAAAAATCAATATTGTTAACACACCTCAATTGTCAACATAAAAAATGGCATTTTACCTTAGAGTGGTTAATCAGATATTTTGAGCCAAAGCCAAGTAGCAGAGCCGCAATGAGGAATAACAACATTCTCTTATTCAAGTCCCTTATCCAATTTAAGACACAAAGGTATACCTGCATGTTGTAGAATAACACATATTATAGTAGACTCATTGTAAAAGAATAAGCTATAGAATATTAATCCTATAACCATTGGAAAAACCATATTCTCTAATAATATATTTTTGCCAAGTAAGCCATGAAAGTTCACTTAACTTGCAAACACAAAATTTATGTCATGTAGAGATGCAACTTAAATAAGAAACCTTTATAAGCACATTTACTTTACTTTGCAACACCAATTTTGCTTAAGTAGTTTATAAGATATCATACCATGTTACTCAAATTCCTCTGAAATATTTCATCAAACACCTTGCCCTCTTTAAATCCTTTACAAAACTTTGATCTTTTATCAAATAAGCTGCCAATAAAATTAGAGAAAACAAATTAGAGCCGCAATGCATAAAATTGATTCAAGCTCCTTCACGGAGCAAGGATTACCTGCAAACCCACTTTGCATTACATAATTATCATCAATAAATATAAATTGAACTAACCCGACAAAGATATGCTTATAATATAAATCAACCTAAGATTTTTTTCACAGCCGAAATCAGAAATCCTAAACCACAACCTGCAAAGAAAATTATAATAAAAAACCATATGAACAACATGATTAATCAAAAGAAATACTAAATCAAAAAATAGCTCGACTATCTGATTATAATCAAAACCCTAATTCATAAAATGAATAGTTGCGATACTTACCAATTATCTTGTGTGTAGTAGGTTCAATGGCGGTTTTGATGGTAACATTGCTTCTTTCGACCAAAGAATCACTACAGGATTAAACTAACTTGACACAATAATTATTCAAAAATCATAGAAACAAAACCTTGCGGGTGCATCTTCGGTGCAGATGGGGCTTAAATGATTCTTCAAATGGTTAATTACAATCAATGTTTATTGAAAATTGCCTTTGGTGTGTGTTTTTTTAATCGATGAAATCATGGGATGATTTTTTAATTAGTGAAACGGTTTTTTTTATATGTGGAATCATTGCAGGATTTCAGAGGATTTGGTTTTGATTTTTGAACCGCAAACTGAGAAGGAATTGTTTTGATTTTTGAATAGCGAATTGTGGTATTAATGGGTTAACAAAAATATGATAGTCTTAATTGACCAGGGAATGAGTCGAATAAGCTTTATAATTGTATTAGTATTTAATTAAATGATTTTCCGAATTAATTATATATAATTATTTAATTAAATGAATATTTGTCATTAATGTGTCAAACTAATGTTTTAAGGCTTGTACAAAACCTTTTATATATGGTAATTTTTAGCAATGAATTTAATGTGTCATTTATTGTTTGTGTTTAAAAAGCTTGTAAAAAAGCTTATTATATAAGAAAGTATAGATAAATGTTTTATAATTTTATTAGAATAAAAAGTAATAAAGTTAGAAGAGAGAGATAGAGAGAAAGTAAAAATTGAGCCCACAAAAAATGAAAACTAGGGGTGAGCAAAAAAACCGGTTCCCAAACCGGAAACCGGTTCCAACCCGAAAACCGAACCGGTCAGGATTTGAAACAAACAATTTTTTATCATCAAAAGTTAAATCCAAAACCAAAAGGCGGCAACCAAACGGGCCCTAAGTTTTCGTATCATTTGGATTAAAAAATTAAGAGTGGGTTTAAGTGTCTAAACTACTATAGTTAAAAAACGATGACATCAACTTAATAAGTACTGTAAAAGGCTAAATCGCATAAAAACGTATTATAATTACCTTTTGTTTCGATTTAAGATAGTTAACTAGTAATGTTTTCTCAATTTAAAATATCCAAGTTATTTTTTTATTGCAATATGAGAAAGCTTTTACCTACGCAAAGAGTTCCAGGTTACGATCATCATACTTAATCTTTTCTAACCAACTTATGGCCAAAAACTTATATTTTTTTGTTTTACTTTAACTAGTATTCCAATATACGTATCTTCACATTTTTCTTACACAAATAAATATATCTTTCGTACTATTATAATTTGGCTTATTCGAGTTAACCCTACTCGAATAACCCAAATAACCCGCACTTTATTTGGTCGACATGCAAATTTCCTTCCCCCGTCAAAAAAACTTGATTAACCCGACCCGAATAAATTTTATTCGAGTCAGCTTTATCTAAATAACAACCAAACTTGTAGTTGTGTGAACAGCGATAAAAAAAGTGAACAATTGAAAAAGAATGTGTCATGGGTCATTTTAGTTAAGTGGAATGGGTCGGGTTAAGCTGATATTTCGTCATGATTTTTGACTTGATAAATACTATGCGTCTTTGAATATGATTTGAAAATAAACTCAATATTTATTTGTTACAACCATATGCATACACGTTAGGCGACATCCGACTCATTCGACATAATTAACCCGTTATATCTATAGCCTTTTTTTATGTTTCAAGTTTCAAGTAGAGACAATCGAAATAAAATTACAATTCGAATCGACATGTTCAACAGTTCAACCCACAATATAATCATCAAAATGCAAGAACGACTTTGGGTTAACTATATAACGCTATAAGCCCAAAGGTCCAAAGGCCCAACCATATATGTCCAAATTTTGAAGGCACTGTAAATTTCGTTTTCTAATGAACAGATTTCTTAAATTCTGTTAGGTATCTACTTTATCACGGTTAATTCATATATTTTAAATGGTTGAAATTAAGGGGCTTTTGTTCATGTTATGTTGTTGTCCCATCGAGAAGAAGAAATAGGAACATGCTTACAAGGCTACATAACATTAACAAGAAATTTAAAGCTCTTAGCACATTTAGAGCTCTTAGCTCTTAGCACATTTGCACATATTATGTCACATGTGTGTGACATAATACTTGTGTCTTAATGGTATTCCATGTTGTGTCTTGTGTGTGAAGCTCCACAACCAAATGGTTGTGGGTTCAAGTTCTACTTATGACATGTGAGATAGTTTGTCGTTTAAATGTTGTCTGATAGTTAAAACTTGCCGTTGTAAAAAAAAAATTCTCTATGTTATCGTAGGCAATACCGGCATATACATATATTTACGAACATCACACAATGAAATACAACAAATGTATTATCACAACCTGAGAAAACAACAAAAGCCGGCAACAACAACAACGATATAACCTTTGACCATTTTTCACTTGTTATTTACATCTCATCTTTGTAAATTCAGCCAGCCATATTTGATATTTCCATCGTATAACTTCATCAAAATATTCATATTTCTTCCCAACATTTTACCCACATTAATATTCATTTACAGTAATATTCATTCCTTAAAAATGGGTCGAGTTCAATCTCTTTTCATCGTGTTGTTTATTTCTGTTCTTCTTTTTTCCGTTGGAAAAACAGAAACTGAAGATATAAGAGCTGCATTAGTCGATTTCATGGAAAAACTTGAGCCAGGAAGTATGAAAGACACAGCGAATTGGGGATGGAATAAGTCATCAGACCCGTGCATGACTAATGGTACGGGGTAAAGTGTGACACAAAGAACCAGACAATTCAAGGAATCGTTCTCGAGCAGCTAAATTTAAATGGAACCGTTGATTTCGAATCGGTTTGTAAAGAAACTTCTCTTCTTTTACTTTAGCTTGAACTACAACAATCTTTCAGGAAGCATACCACCAGAAATATCAGATTGCAAAGTACTTACGGTATTGTATTTAGAGGGTAATCATTTTTCGGGTGTTTTACCTGATTCTTTATCTGATATGGCCAATTTGGTACGAATCGAATTTCCAATAACGAGCTTAGTGGTAGCTTGCCTGATATGTCGAAAAACACGGGCTTGAAAAGTTTTTGGGCTCAGAATAATCATTTTAGTGGGAAGTTGCCAAAATTTAATTATGGCCAACTTGATGATTTGGATGTCTCGAATAATGATCTGAGTGGGAAAGTACCTGATGATGCGGATCGTTTTGGTGCTAAAAGCTTCCTTGGGAACCCGGGGTTATGTGGGAAGGAGTTGCCAAAGAAGTGCGGAAAAAAGAAAGAAAAGCAAATTTTATTGTAAAATGAACGTACGTGGATAGTAATTTCATCTAACGTTACATTAAAAGCTACGTGATTCATTGTCATCTCATAATACTTTCATGATTGTCGTCGACTTTATATATTGGAGATAAACGAAGAAGATTCATGTTCTAATATAACCAAATCTCTGAAAACAAGTTACATGACATCATTCATCACAAGGAT
Organism: Tanacetum coccineum; assembly: GCA_026074375.1. Taxonomy (NCBI): domain Eukaryota; kingdom Viridiplantae; phylum Streptophyta; class Magnoliopsida; order Asterales; family Asteraceae; genus Tanacetum; species Tanacetum coccineum. The sequence goes on along the minus strand of BQNB010125516.1, from coordinate 12,774 downwards.
ATTCCCAAGCTATCTATTTGCAATACTAGAAATAACACCTATACGAACTTGCTAAAAAACTACTCGTAGTATAGTACTCTATACATTTAAACCGGATATATCTCAACCCTAACCCAGACCTGCATAACACATGTAACCCGTTTGTGACCCGTTTAACCTGTTTAACTAAATAGGTCAAGCGGTGAATAAGATTGTTTGTTTGTCGATTTAATTAGTTCAAATGCAAATATGATATAACGAACTAAAAAATAATAAACATATAAATAATTATACGACAATTTCAAGGATATATGAGTTATAATCCTAATTCACTCATATTTGGTACATAATAAAATACATTTAGTTCAAATCCAGCATAACATCCAAGTTGTATATTTTATTTTTAGATGCTTATATATACTTAAACGGGTTCACGTGTTAACCTATTTAATACTTACTCAACCCAAACACGACCCGTTTATTAAACGGGTTAGACGGGTTGACCTGTTTTTGACCCAAACATGTTTATCCTAAACCCAAACCTGTTTAACTTCGTACGGGGTTCGTGTCGTTTATCGCTATGTTTACTCCACATGATGAAAAAGCCACAGAATTCCTGCCATAGTTGAGAAGATATATACCAGCATAGATTTTGTATGCTGATCTCACCGAGATGCATCCATAGATTCTTCCAGTGATGGTACACAACTGAAACAAACGTACACATACGGAGTATTACATTTCCTTGTCTCGTCTCTCATGACTCACCAAATATGGAAGAAGGCAAACTATATATTAGCAAGGCTTCATTTGTATTCATTTATGAACTTATTTTCCTTGTCTAAAACTATTTTGAGTACCCCTGTGAGCAAGTTATTTCATATGAGAAATTTGATGAAAGGTACTCATTTATGCAGATTCCACGTGATTGGGTAGGTTTTAACTAAGTATGCAATGATCGTACAAGTTTTAACAAATTATGTGCTATCGTAGTTTTAGACAATGAATATAAGTTCATAAATGAATACCTGGGAAGGCTTCATTTGTATTCTTCCGGTGATCGTACAAGTTTTAACTAATTATGCACTTCTAAAACATTTAAGCGGATAAATACGCGGGAGTCATGGGGATTACATACTTAGCCTATTGGTGATTATAGGCTTAATAAATGTTAGTTATTTTTCCATATACATTGGTGACAAGCGTGTAAGAGATTTTCGTACGTCAACATCTTTTAGACGTTGATTCAGGTACGAATGACCGAATGTCTTCCTAAACGTGTTCTTTTGGTCGTTGGTATTCTTGTCCAGTTGTTCGTACTCTCTTTCATCGTTACTTGATTTCAGTATATTAAAATCCTTGTGATACTTTTGAATTCGTTTTGGCATCCTTTGGCTATGATCACCTTATGAAAATCTTTTGAAAATATATATTTTGCTGACAACTGTGGAACTTTATTGAAAATTTAATTTTTTGAAAACTTTGTGAAATCACTATAATTATGCATTTACGGAGCATTTTTTGATTCCTTTGACTTAGGACTCGTATGCATGGTGGATGTAATTTGGTGTTGCGTTGGCCGGTTTATATGTTCACTCGTGTAACCATAGAACCATTTTTGTAGAATTAGAATGCAGAATACGTATACCGAGTTAAGTACCTGTGAGAAGGTACCACGTGCATGTCATTGTGGCACCGATGCGTGACATTACCGTGGGGGTATGATGGCTCACGAAGTCTTCCCTTTTGATTATTATTCTCGTGTGGAGAGCCTTTGGTTATTTGGGAGGCGTATGGGTGCACCATAGCTAGTTTATGATTAATGGTATTATGTTATGCGGGGCAGATGTAGCGTCCATGGACACCTTTCGCTGTTTCTATCATGTGTATATTACTTTTATTTCTCGACAAACAATGTCCTAAGTTCATTAAGTCTATGTCCATTGCAGAGACTTGAACTGCGTAAAATTTTCTATAGAGGGATCCCGACAGGACCCTCACAATGAATGATCGCTCATGAGATATCTCTCTTTTGATGAAAGCACTAAAGCTAAACTAATGTGACCACTGTAAGGCTAAACTAATGTGACCACTGTAATATAATTGTACAGTACTCTTCCTGAACCGGAACTCAAAATGTTCATAAGGAGTTGCTCGATCTTACGCTATGTAAAATAACAACTCCCTAAATATAATGATCTTTCACGTCCTTAAACTGATTTTTACAGTGGTTCTTACTCTTGTTCATCAATCCTCTATGTCATCATAGGCAATACCCGCATGGCCGCATGCATATACACTTGTTTACAAATATCAAACAATGAACCACAACAATGTACTAGTATCACAACCTGAGAAAACAACTAAAGCCGGCAGCAACAACAGAAAAAAATAACCTTTGACCATGTGTCAGCCGGCCAAACATATAGTATCTTTCACCAACTTTTAGTCCAAACACTAGCCATTGGGCATTCACAGCTTTCACTTGCTGTTTACATCTCATCTTTGTAAATTCAGCCAACCATATTTCCATCATATAACTTCCTCAAAATTATCATATTTCTTCCCAAAATTCTACTCACATCAATGTTCATTTCCTAAAAATGGGTCGACTTCAATCTCTTTTAGTCATTTCTTTTGTTTTCGTTCTTCTATTTTCTGTTGGAAAGACAGAAAGTGATGATATAAGAGATGCATTAGCCGATTTCATGGAGAAACTTGAGCCAGGAAGTATGAAAGACACGGAGAATTGGGGATGGAATAAGTCATCAGACCCGTGCACGAATAGTTGGCACGGGGTAAAGTGTGACACAAAGAACCAGACAGTTCAAGGAATCGTTCTCGAGCAGCTAAATTTAAATGGAACCGTTGATTTCGAATTGGTTTGTAAAGAAACTTCTCTTCTTTTACTTAGCTTGAACTACAACAATCTTTCAGGAAGCATACCACCAGATATATCAGATTGCAAAATACTTACACTATTGTATTTAAAGGGTAATCATTTATCGGGTGATTTACCTGATTCTTTATCTGATATGGCCAATTTGGTACGAATCGATATTTCCAATAATGAACTTAGTGGTAACTTGCTTGATATGTCTAAAGACACGGGATTGAAAAGTTTTTGGGCTCAGAATAATCATTTTACTGGGATGTTACCAAAACTTAATTATGGCCAACTTGATGATTTTGATGTCTCAAATAATGATCTGAGTGGGAAAGTACCTGAAGATGCGGATCATTTTGGTGCTAAAAGCTTCCTTGGGAATTCCGGGTTATGTGGGAAAGAGTTGCCCAAGAAGTGCGGGGAAAAAAAAAAGTTGCATGATTTTCTTATGTATTCTGGTTACGCGATTCTTAGTTTGATTGTTATTGTTCTGGTTGCGCTTTTATTCCTAAAGAAAAAGGAAAAGGTTAGTGATTCCAAGAAAGGTTCAGGTTCTCATTCAGGGTCGGGTTCTGGTTCAGGTTACGGGTCAAAAGGGGTTAAAAAGGTCACTGATAGTGGTTTTTCAACTGACTCAAAGACTAATGTGACAAGGTCAGAATTTTCAATAACATCAGCTGAAACTGGAGCAGTTTCGGCTTCTTTAGTTGTTCTTTCAAGCCCGGTGGAAGCTGTGAACGGGATGAGATTTGAAGATTTGCTTAGAGCTCCAGCTGAGTTGATTAGTCGGGGAAAACATGGAAGTCTTTATAAAGTTATTCCAAATGGTGGGGTTCCACTTGTTGTTAAAAGAATTAAAGAGTGGGAAATTTCGCGAGATGAGTTTACGACAAGAATGCAAAGAATAGATCAAGTGAAACATCCTAAAGTGTTACCGATAGTTGCTTATTATTGTTCTAAACAAGAAAAGCTACTTGTTTATGAGTTTCAACCAAATGGCAGCCTCTTTAAGCTTCTACAAGGTAATTTCTATAATAATTTGTTTGAATTAAATGTTAAGTTTCTTATTACAAGATCCTTATTTCAGACATCGATAACTAAGTAAACAGTTTTAGTAGGTGCTTGGATGGCTTAATTTAGCGCTTATCTGTTTATTTCATTGTTTCAAAGCAGATAAGTGATTGAATAAACAAATTGATATATTAGCTGATTTTCGAAGTAAATTTGTACTCTAAATAAACAATCACAAACACCCTTTGTTATCATTATAATTTCATTATCTTATTTTCTATTTATATATTGCAGGATCACAAAATGAACAACCTTTCGATTTTGGAAGCAGACTAAACATCGCGTGTGGCACAGCCGAAGCACTAGCATTTATGCACACCGAGCTTCAAGATGATAAAATAGCTCATGGAAACTTAAAATCTTCTAACATATTGTTAACAAAAGACATGGACGTTTGTGTGAGCGAATATGGTCTAATGGTGGTAAACAACGACTCACATAACAATAACATCTTCACTGCTGATGTGTACGCATTTGGTGTGATTCTACTTGAGCTGCTAACAGGGAAGCCGGTTCAAAGCAATGGGTTTGATCTAGCTAAGTGGGTTAACTCAGTGGTCAAAGAAGAGTGGACGGGTGAAGTGTTTGACAAGGCTTTGGTGGTTGAAGGCGCGAGTGAAGAGCGAATGGTGAGTTTGTTGCAGCTTGCGTTGAAGTGCATAAACAATTCACCTGATTTGAGACCTAGCATGGATCAAGTGGCAAGAATGATTGGTGCTTTGAAGGAAGATGAGGATAGATCAATGGCTACTTCTGACCCATGATTTTTAATGTTAGTTTCTATGGTTTCATATGTATCCATATCTGTAACAAGGACTCATTGTTTTTTTATTGTATTAAGGAATAAGTGCATAAATGATGCTTATTGTGGCACAAGCTGTTAAAGAGTATAATTTCTTGACTGTTACAGATGATTCGTTGTAGATGTTAATTTGGGAAGACATTATAAGCTTGGCTTCAACCACGATGCAAACAAAAGAAAATTACTAGCATTGTTGCTCGTATAGTGTTGAGTGCTTCGGTAAATGCCAGTATTTGGCAAGAGTGGAATGATTGAATTCAAACAAAAATATTGAAGGTTGTGTTCAGAATGAGAAACGGAGGGAAAAAGTTCCCGCCAATTCTTTTTCACAGGGTGCGAATTCATGGTTCTTGTGCAGAGGGTCTAAAGAATCATAACAAAGATACACAAAATCACGAACGATCAGCGATTTCATGAGTTTATAAAAGCAATCTTTATTATTATTTTACGTTATACCATAAATGATGTGTACGCATGACTTGTGATAACTATTCACTGTCTTCATTTTAAATTGATATGCACGTGTTTTGGTATCATTTTACATATTCGTTCCAACTATTTTTCCTATTATCTCTCAAACCAAAATCAAGCTTCGGTTCTAGCTTTAACTTCAGCTACACTTGAATCATATTCGTCAAAGAGGAGTAAGAAGTTATTTGTGCTCCAAAAAATGTCATGTTATTTTAAGCAATTTATTGTTTATTGGCGCATTTTGAATGTACATGTACGTGTTTTGTGTCGATATGTTTCTACTTTTGCATGAGTATTTAAGATACTTTTATGTCAACACTCTTTGATGTCATCTCCTATTCCTTTTGCAATATATTTGCTTTTATTGTTGGATGAAAACGAAAACAATAAAAGAGAAAGGGTAAAGAAAGAAAACAGAAAAGTCACAAACATGTAATCACTCACCTTTACAACATTTATGAAACTAAAAAATTACCAAAATCTTGCCACTAAAACACCATAAATAAAAGAGCAATGAACCTCAAAAAGATCTTTGATGCTACTAAAATGTGAGCTTTTTATCAATATACGTACATGTTCTCCTAAATATGGAAAAGATTATGATATGAGAAATAACTAAAAAAAGGTTATTATGACAAGTTTTTGACGATCTACAAGTTTCGTCACTAGATTTTACCTTGTCACAGAAATATTGTTAGTCACTTAATACATTTTTTAAGTAGTAATACACGTTTGTTATTGGTCAACGCATAGTCAAAATGAACAAGGTAATGTACCCTTGGGGTTGGAGCCTGGTGGTGTGGTCTGGCAAGAAGGTGAGGCTGTAATTGAGCATTGTAACAGATACAGAATGAGTATTGTCTACTCCGGTATCACCAACTTAAATCCATAAACTCTTGAGCCTCGGTCCTCAGATAGGACTTCCTTGTCCGAATATTGAGTAAGTCTTAGTCCCAATTGTATAGTACACTATCGTAACCATATGATTAGATTTCTAACTATCTTTTTGTTTGATTTTATATTACAAGGTGTGAAGCGTCCAATAATATTAAAAAAAAAAGATAGTTAAAAATCTAATCATATGTTACGATAGTGTAGTACTCCGTAATACAAATTGACTGAGACTTACCAAGATTTCGAAAGGAAGCCCTATCCGAGGACCGCAGGTCAAGAGTTTCTGGCTTTAAGTTGGTGATACCGGAGTAGACGATACTCATGCGGTATCTATTACAATGCTCAATTACAGCCTCACGTTGTCGCGGGTTCGCTACCTCTTTTCAGACCACACCACCAGGCTCCAACCCCGAGGGTACGCCAGCGCCTTCCCCTTGTTCCCCGTCTTCTTCTTCTAAAAGAGCACCAAACATGTTAGTATGGTAGTATTGAGTGTACCCTTGAGCACGAAATGGTCCACATGTAAGAATTTCAGGGTTCCGGTCCAAAGCAAACATTGTTATTTAAGTTTAGTTGTGAAAAGAAGGAAGGAACTGTTGTGAAAAGAATGCGTATAGAATGAATAATATTTATAGAGGGAATCAAGCTAGGTGACTGAGGGTATAAAAGTCAAATCACGTGTTGTCAAAGCTTTGAGGGTAATAAACAATGTTTTGAAACCCGGTTCGACCCGGCCGGGTCAACCGGTTGAACCGGGTCCGGTCGAAAAAACGGGTTAAATTAAACCGGATTTTATATTTTCGAAACCCGGTTTGACCCGCCGGGTTTAAGGTGACCCGGGTCAACCCGGTTCTCGAGACCCGGTTTTGAACTCCGGCCGGTGTCTTGGTTTTATCATGTTTTTTTTATAAATAAAATTAAGTTTTTTATATATATTATGCACGAAATTTATTTGTTACATGTTATATTTGGTAGTAAATCGTTTTTAGGCTAAATATAAGGTATATTCATAATTTATATATATAATTTTTTGTATTATTGAAAATATTATTTTTTTTAAATTTTTTTTGAAAACCGGGTTGACCCGGCGGGCCAACCGGTTGAACCGGTAACCCGGTGACTCGACCGGGTCGATTATTGACCCGGGTTTCAAAACATTGGTAATAAAATACCAGACATTATTACTATTAACTATTACTACATTTAGCAGTACAACTATGCACATTATTCTGCAGAATCACGTTTTCTTCTGAAGCATGCTGTATTTGATGATTTTACAAATATTTTGTTGCATTAAAATGGTGTACTAAAAGTAATGACTATTTGAGTTGTTGCAAAGAAACGAGAACACCTTGTATTTGCTATTATGTTTTTTTCTTTCTATTATTTTTGCATCCTTAAATGAAGTACAACTACTAGTTTTTGGTTTTTCCAGACTCATTTTCCAGCAAGTGGTACTTCCATAATCCCTTCTATGTTTGAATTTGAACTCATATTGACCATGGACGTTAAAGTACTTGATGGTTTTAGCTTCACGAGATATATTTAAGGGTAAATGCTATACAATACCAACGTACTTTCTAAAATTTACCGTAATGAACAATTTACTTTTTTATTATCGATACCACCAACTTACATTCAAATTTTGTTTCAACTTGAACAAAACGTTTGTACCGTTAGTTATTATGTGGCAACGTTAGTCCATTTAGCTAACAAGATCGCTTGCATCGTTAGTCCTTATGTTCTTCCTCTTTGAATGTGTATAAAAAAAATTCAAATTTTCTTTATAAAAATGTATATAAAATTTTTCGAAAAAATGTGTAAAAATTTTCGAAAAAGAATTCGAAACATAAAAAAATTTCGAAACTTCTTTTTTTTCGAAAAATTTTTATGTGTAAAAAAATTTCGAATTTTTTGTATAAAAAATTTCGAAAAAATGTGTGACAATTTTTGAAAAAAAATTCGAAACATAAAATTTTCGAAATTTTTTTTCGAAAATTTTTTATGTGTAAAAAAAATTTGAATTTTTTTTATAAAAATGTATATAAAAATTTTCGAAAAATGTGTGAAAATTTTAGAAAAATTCGAAACATAAAAAATTTTCGAAATTTTTTTTTCGAAACTTATTTTTTTTGAAATTTTTTTATGTGTATAAAAAAATTTTCGAATTTTTTTTATAAAAATGTATATAAAATTTTTTCGAAAAAATGTGTGAAAATTTTCGAAAATTTTTTTCGAAACTTTTTTTCGAAAAAATGTGAGTTTTCGAAAAAAAATTCGAAACATAAAAATTTTTCCAAAAAAAAGAAGTTTCGATGAAAAATTTCGAATTTTTTTTTTTGAAAATAAATATATATGAAAACCACAGGGACGATTTTTGCAACTTTCTCAAACGATCGTTATCTAAATGGACTAACGTTACCACATTAATAACTAACGGGTACAAAACGTATGTTAGTTGAAACAATAATTTGAATGTAAGATACGGTGATAACGATAATAAAAAAGTAAGTTGTCATATACGAAAAATTTTAGAAAAGTACGTTAGTATTGTATAAGCAATTACCCTATATTTACACATGTATAAACCGCATATTAATTCGCATTCATAGTATTTTGCTAGAGGACATTATTGTTTATTGATTAAACCTTCATGAATTCATGTTGAAGCAAAATTTACAATATTTGAAAATTCACCCACCCAGTTGAACCTTGCTTTATTGTGGATTAGGACCAAACATGAACCATAAGGAACTTTAGTGTGAGGATCCCGTGAGGAGGGAGGAAATAGATTATCAGTTTCACATACTTAGGCACAAGGATCCCCAAAGGAAACATACGCAGCTGTGCATATATATTACATACATTACTATACTTATTGTTGACCGAGCACAAATAAAAAGCGGTGACATGACTCCCTCTCTAAATCGTATATATTTTGTGCAAAGATAAGTAAGATTTTCTATAACTAAAGCTAAGTCATTATAAAAGAACTTTACAACAAATGAATCTACACATGCAATTCTCATTTGAAGAACTCTTCGTTACATAGTCTTCCTTATTGTCATTCTTAAAGGCTGAGCTAAACTTGTAATTCATAAGAGTCTTGACATTGTCGAAGTAAATAGACTATTGGTTGTACAACACGGTCATACCAACACGTCGTTTCATTATCAGTATTGATTATCTAATGAAAAGTAATTAATACCACAAGTTAAAGTTGTCCTACAAAGGTAACGTCATATGAATTGTTCGCATAACGGCATTGTTAACTAATTAACATGCATGGTGATAATTATGGTTCTCAAGTCTGGATATATTATACTCCCTCATACTCGAATTATATTCTTCATTTTTATTTTGTGGTGTCTCAAAATAATAGTCTTGTCTTGTGTCAACCAATCAAAGAGTTTAATGGATGAAGTGTTGGGTGCAAACTCAATCCCACATCGCTAGAATAAGTAAATTGAAGATATGTCTCACACTTATAAATACCCCCTCATTGTAATTGTAAACTTGTATCTAGAGATCTGTGTGTGTGTGTTTGTACCCCGTGCAGTTTAGCACGGGGCGTGCAGTTTAGCACGGGTCATGCAGTTTGGCACGAGCCTGAGCAGTTTAGCTCAGAGCTTAATAAAATCTCACTGGTTTGATCCCGTGGACTGCCACGACTATCATAGTCGTGGATACCACGTTATATCTTGTGTCGATTATATTCCGCATTTACTTTTCGTAAGTCTTGTTTGTATTCTTTGTTTGTTCGAGCGGTGTGTGCAGGAGCTATATATCATACAGAGGTCTATACAGAGGTGTGTGCAGTTGAAATATACCCTAACAAAGTGGTATCAAGGACCAGGCTACGATAAACAATGACAGAAGATGGTAAGCTAAAGATCGATACTATGATGGTTATGATTTTGATTTCTGTAAGATGTAGATCGAAGACTCTCTATATCAGAAGAAGCTTTAGGAGCCTTTGGCAAAAGCCAAACCTACAGGTATGAAGGCTTTGTTATTATTATCTTCGTAGCCCTAGAGTTAGTCAAGCACTGTTACAACAGTTAGTGGTTTGTGTAGAACTACTAAGCTAACGTTCAAAGGGATTCGAGATTTGATTCTTTGTTGAAGATATCCATCGGAAGACATCTAGAGAATATACGAATTATTTGTTAAGTGCATAGGACAGAATTAGGGGCAGAGTGTACGACAGAGGGCAAGAAGCAGAATAGAAACGGGTCAAAATCATAGAAGATAGGAGAGATAAAGTACACCCCGAGGGGATTGGCGCAATTATTGATGGTAGTGGCAGTGCAGCTCTGTAGCACCAGAAACTTGGTGATATGAGCAAGATTGGTATGAACATGTTAGCTTCTAAAGGCAATGTTCCAGATGTACGAAAGGTAGATATCTACTTCTGTAAGCCAGGTGGTTTGGGGAAGCAGAAGAATCTTTCCTTCATAATGTTAGTAAAGACAAGGAAACTGCATAGGTTGGAGCAAGTTCATACAGAAGAGCAGATGACAAGACTCTAGACATTGCAGCCGTTGGGGATGTTGTCCTCAAAACTTCTTTTGGTACAATTTAGACTCTGAAGGATGTTAGGTATATTCCAGGCCTAAAGAGAAGGTTAATCTCAGTTCGGCAGCTTGATGAGAAAGGTTACCACGTAGGCTTCGAAGATCATCAGTGGAAGGTTACTAAAGATAGTTTGGTGGTAGCTCATGGGAACAAACATGGAAGCCTGTATATGGTTGAGGTACACCCCGAGAGGATTGGCACAATTATTAATGGTAGTGGTAGTGCAACTGTGTAACACCAGAGACTTGGTGATATGAGCAGGATTGGTGAGCATGTTAGCTTCCAAAGGCAACGTTTCAGATGTACAGAAGGTAGATATGGATCTTTCCTTTATAAAAGACAAGGAAACTGCAGAGGTAAGAGCAAGTTCATACAGAAGGCTGTGACCCTACATTTATTGCATCAATCAGAGGATCCCGCTACTATGATACTGTTATCGAAGACTGTAGCGGGAGTTGCGGTAGGTATAATGCAAACCTTCAGGTGAAGTGTTTGAAGTTTGATAATGGTGGAGAATATAGTAGCTGACTGATTAAGTTTTGTGTCGAGAACGGGATTGTGATGCTGAAAATGGTCCCAGAAACACCTCTACAGTTTGGTGTTGCTGAAAGATTAAGCCGAACATTCAGAGCAGAGAGCACGGGGCTTCGTGCAGAGGCTCCGAAGATGTTATGGGCAGATTCAGTTAGTACGCCCTACTTAATCTATTGCATACCCTACTTTCCGATAGGGTTGCGTATTCCAAAGGAGGAATGGCGAGGGAAGGATACTAGTCTCGCACACTTGAAGGTATTTGGTTATGACTCATTTGTTAATGTGAAAGATGTTTGCCGAGAAGCCATTAAATGTACATTCATAGGCAACAGCTCAGATGAAATGCGATACAGCTTTCAGGATACGAAGAGTCACCAGATTATCCGAAGCAGAGATATCACATTTGTGGACTCGATTTATGAAGCCAGGTCTGCGACAAATTCAAGTAGCTTAACGAATCCAATACAGAAGAGTCAAGTGGTGTTAGTAGACATTCCAGAGAACCTTGCAAAGAATAATAACATAGTTGTAGAGCATGGGTTGAGTTCAGAAATCACTCAGAGACCAGGTGGGAGCTCAGATACGAGCGAGGGGTCCGAAAATAGTAGGAGCTTCAAGGATAGTTGAAGATCAGATGAAGAATACTCTGAAGACGGAGCATCCTCCAACGAGGGAGGCTCCGAGACTCTATAGGTACGAAGGTCCAGTAGAGAGTCTAGGGCTCCAGTAAGGTACTCTCCATCAGCAAACTATTTGCTACTGACAGAGAATGGTGAACCAAAGTCTTATTCATAAGCCTTGAGTAGCAAAGAATCCGTACAGTGGAATAAGGCTATTATTGAAGAGATGGTTTCACTTGAAAAGAACCAAACGTGTTCCTTAGTCAGAATATCAGCAGGAAAGAAGGCATCACAAAGATTGTGAATGTTCAAGGTTAAAGAAGAGTAGAATAGCAGGAAAAGGTACAAGGCTAGATTGGTAGTTAAGGGTTTCCAACAGAATCAGGGGGTAGACTACAATGAGATCTTCTCTCCAGTTGTGAAGATGACTACAATCAAGTTAGTTTTGAGTATTGTAGCTGCAGGAGCCTTCTTATGTGGGAGCCTTGAATGATACATCTACACAGCACAAAAGCGAGGGTTTTCAGCTAGCTGGGCAGGAAGAAAACCTAGAGTGTAGATTGAAGGAAATTATGTACGGACTGATTCAAGCACCGAGGCTATGATACTTAAATTTGATAGTTTTATGCAAAAGAATAAGGTGCGAGTTACGTGCTATGAACCAATATTGCTACTATAAGAAGATGGTTCATCCTGCATTATACAACTGTTAAAGGTTGATGACATGTTGGTCGCAGGCTCCGACATGGCAGAGTTCAACAAGCCTAAGTGGCAGTTGCCCTTAGTGTTTGAGATGACGGATAGATGCTCTAAGAAAGCAGGTGCTTGGTTATGTGCTTACAGTTGGTGTAACAACAGTCGAGTGGGAGTCTAGACTACAGAAGAGTATCACTATGCTAACTATAGAAGTCTAGTTTATGGCAGTTTCATAAGTAAGC
>BQNB010125515.1:0-19755 GCA_026074375.1 Tanacetum coccineum | reverse complement strand
ATATGATTGATAATGATCAGGTTAGTTTATGGATGTAAAATTGATGACTTTTATTAACTGATAATAAGTTTACGGTTTAATCTTCGGGGGTTGTAAAGGGAACCCGTACGGTTCCGGTTCGGTATCAGGATTCGGGTCAAAATGCTCATCCTATTCCGATAGCTGTGAGTCAACATGGTAGCTAGTATCAACAAAGGATGATTATTGCCAAATCTAAATTAATGTTTTAGATATTCAGAAACCATCAGGTTATCAAAATAAGACCTAAAGCAAAACTCTTATCCCATTTCAAATCACTATCTTTATAAAGTTGCACTTAACTCTCACAGAAATAATAACAAACTACTATCAAGCTTACAAAACTGACATCCCCAAAGATCCAAACTAAGAGTATACCATATACCATGAAGATTTGCAACTCGTTCAAGAAAAATGTATACCAGCTTGGTTGAATAGAGATAGCAAATGCATAAAATCGGCTTGAGCAAGCTTTGACGATCTCTTATCTTCATATTCACCTTGTTTCAACACAGCCATGACTTTATCCTTAAAATCGGACTTCGTATCAGCATCATCCATTTCCATATCATCATCATCTTCGACATCATCTCTTTCATCATCCATATCCATACTAAACTCACCCGCATCACCCAAAACGGATGCATCTGTCGCCATTTGATTATCATTACCTTGAGAAGCTTGTAACGCTTGAAGGGTTTTGTAATTTTTCTCCAATATTGAAAGGACACGTTTTTGTTTAAAAATCGCCCCAAGGGTTTTATTCTTTCTAGTAAAACACATTCGGACCAAACCATCCCATTCTTTAAAGTTGACCACCGGGGCTGGTTTTCTTGGCTCGATTCTTACAACTGACGAGTCGACTTTTGGTGGGGGTCTAAAGTTGTTTTTACCAACTTTTAGCAAGTGGGAAACACGAGCCAAGAGTTGGGTGTTGACTGAAAGGCGACAGTACTGAGAATCACGAGGTTGGGCAACTAATCTCATGGCAAATTCCCTTTGGAACATTATCACTGCACATCTGAATAGAGGCCTATGGTTCAGTAGCTTGAAGGTAAGGGGAGATGATATTTGGTACGGAATGTTAGCTACACATATGTCGAAGTATGGAAGATCACACTTGAGCACATCTCCTTGAATAATCTATATACAATGTCAAATGTAGAGAAATTCAGTTAGTTTATAATGTTCGAAGAGACCAATCAGAAATTTTTTTAGTAAAATACAAGTTTGATGGAATTTTGTCGCGAATTGACCATTGTCTTTGTAAAGATAGAAAAAAAATATAAGTTCCCAAAAATGCTATTGAGCAGTTTCAGAAAAATGGTTAAAAAAGTTTATAACTTGATACATATAATACATCGACAGATGTGACGAAATGTAAGACCAAAAATCTCAAGAAAGTAAATAAAACATAAAACTTTTGCAAAAACAAGCAATTTTACACAAACGTAACAATGCAGATGCAAAAAACAAAGACATTGTATTTGGCTTTCTTTAACTCAAGATCACTCATTTAGCAAACTCTAGTGTCCATTCTGCATTTTAACAAAAAGAGTAAATTACATGGTTCGTCCTTGTGGTATACATTGACCGACAAGTTTCGTCCTTTGACCAAAAAAAATGCATCGTTCATCCTTAAGTGTTAAACGTTATGTATCGTTGGTCCTTCACTTTAGCGTCCCTAACTAACATTCGTTAAGTCTCTATATATGAGGGCATTTTCATATGATGATTCGTTTACAGCGAAAAGAAAAGAAGAATGGTTCAAAAAGTGAAACCTAATATACGATGCATCAACAGATGTAAAGCCATATAAGACCAACAATGTTAAGCTTCCATCTGCCAATGCATTATATAATCAAATCAGCTCATTTGATTTTTAAAGCGACTCATTGAATAATATAAATTCAGGTGAAGTTTGGGAGACATGCAGATAAGACTATACTCAGCAGAGTACAACCTATGATACAATAGCGATGTCTCTCATCGTCACTTCCAAAATTAAGTTCACAAAAACCTATATATAAAAGATTGACTTGTGCCATTCTAATAGGAGTTGCAAATGAGTGGAGCTTGGAGATCATGCTAAGGCCTTCAGCAGTTGCTAAAGTATCTATTTTCAAGAACTAACTTATGTAATACGTAACGTAATTATTAAAAAGACACAAATATGGAGAAAAATACTTGCCTTGAGTCGATTAGAGTGTGGGGTCCCTTGAAACCGACGCTGCAACTCGAGAACCATACGCGAGTCAAGTTCAACAGCAATAACACTCTTCCCAGCTTCTAGAAGCTTCTTGGTAAGATTACCCGTACCAGGACCAATTTCAAGAACCACATCAGTACTATTAATCCCTGCTTTTTGAACAATAGCGTCAACAAGTAAAGGATTCTTCAAGATATGTTGACCCTTGGATTTGTGGAACTGTATACCTCCTTGATAGTGATTAGATGAGCCAACCGCTGCTCCTCTTGACGGCTTCTCCTTCCTTATTTTCCCTCCCGCCATGTTTCTGTCTAGGAATGTCAATAATTTTTAACTCAATTCCACAGATTTTGGTAATCAAATCAAAATCAGAAAAACCAACAAATAACTTTCAAGGTCACCAATACTTAACACATCAGAAACGACTTGGGTTATTACGCATAGTTTCGTAGAACTAGAGTGTTTGGAGTAACATCTTATATTAACCAATTATCGCACTTTAAAAAATCTGTATAATCGGTTTTAAGCTTAAAGAGGGACGCAGACTAATTACACCTATCTACTTATTCACGTAATCAGTTTTGAAAAATAAAAAATTCTAACTATCTAATGAGCTTATTTTTTATTTGCAATCTCAACACCAAATGAGCTGTTTAGAATAGCCAAATAGATTAAAACTTAAAAGCTAATTTGGCACAAATAAGCTTACCGATATTATGTAAAAACACTCCTAATCATATTACGATAAAAGCCGACAAGCTTGTTTAGGGGGTATTTGGATTAGCTTGTTTTATGGGCTAACTGAAATTTGAAAAAGCCAACAAGCTCAATTATTTTCAGCTTATGATCTTATCAAATTGAGCTTATGGACTTAAACAATCCATAAGCTCAAGTTATTAAGCTGAAAATGTGAGCTTATCATCTTTTACAAATTTCAATAAGCTTATTAGGGCAGAAAACAAGCTAACCCAAACACCCCCTTAATCAGTTTTGACCAAACACTATTATATCACAGCTGATAAAATGATTATGTACAATTCTAATAAACATATTAACAATTCACAAATATTAAAAACAAAACCATAAAACAGAGAGCATTTACAGCTAAATGAACAACAGTAACTAACGTTATGATGTTTTCCGGTGACCAAAGTACACGGCGGCGCGTGGGGTCTAGGGTGGCTGTGAACGTAAAATAGGGCTTAAATGAGGTTTTTGAATAATATGTATGTATGAACGTTTGTAAATGTACAAGTGTAGCCCTTTGACTTTTATAAACTCAAATGAGACGCTCAACTTGTTTTTCAAATGGAAATTGGATCTCATGATTTCGTGTCACGGCTTAACAAAGCAGTTGCGTCGTCCTACCTATTTAAAGTTTGAGAATAGGTAAGGGGCGTTGCGTCCCCGATGCCATTAATCGTTTGCTTTACCCGATAAAACTCGCACCCGGACTCCCGCTATCCTGAAAGAAACTTCAAGAAACCAGCTACTAGACGGTTCGATTAGTCTTTCGCCCCTATACTCAAGTCAGACGAACGATTTGCACGTCATTATCGCTGCAGGGCATCCACCAAAGTTTCCTCTAGCTTCGCCCCGCTCAGACATAATTCACCATATTTCGGGTCCTGATAGGCATGCTCACACTCGAACCTTTCACAAGGTTAGTCGACGGACACTATCTAACTCCACTACAAAGGAGTTAAGATGTAGACAATCACAACTTATATGAATCTTGTAGTTAAATCTAATTTAATCGGATAGTCGTGCACATGAATCATGTTGTTGAATCGATCAAAGTTGTTAGTTTAAAAATTCAGGTTTAGTTACTAATATGTTAGCAAAATTTAATAACACAAGTTGTCTATAATTTTAGTTAGTAATCTATACACCATCATTTAGAACAAATCATTCTCAATTTGATAGAATAAACAATTTCTAATTGTGTACAGAATGAATAAGCACTGTTTCAACATGGTAGGCGCGTCGTCGCTGTCTCGTTCTCTCACAGATGGTAGAAACTAGTCTTGGAAAGCAATTGAATAAGAGAAACGTTGTTTTATTAAAATGTAAACCATATGTCTGTCTACAAACAAACCTGTATATTTACTCTAAATCAAATTTGACAAGTAGCTATCTGTATGATCTCGTGTGACGTTTCTATACAATATACTGTATCATCATATGGAGGTAAATCTACACATGGGAAGAACCACATTACAACAATACAACCATGAAAAAGTTGGTAAGAATAGAGACAACGATTATGAACTTTGTATATGATAACACGGATGCAAAGTTTCCTGGTTGAGCTTGACTCGAGTTAGGCGAACCATTCTTTGATGTTGCTTCGGGTCCCACAGACATCCTCGGAGAACCAGTGGGGGAGGCTTGAGGGCTTATTGGTAGTGTATTTGACTCTATAGCATTGTAACCTAAAGATGAACCAGCACCCATTAATCATACAACATTCGGCATTAAACCCATACACACAAACACATAAAAGATGCATTTGGAACATGAAGAGTCAGAGTGTCAAGATTTACTTACAATCAGAAGCTTTCCAACCCAATATATTCTTCTCACGATCAAACACTACCCGATAACCAGTCATGAAGTTTTCTGAAGAAAAACAATCCAGCATTTGTTACATTTTTTAAATAGATCAACTGGTTAATAAGAAAAACTAGGTTATCATGGTAACTTACGCCCAATGATGTTCACATCGTCACTTTTGACTATACCCAAACAGAAAACGGATCCACCGCCCTACATAACCACAAAAGTATAATAAACTTAGAACCAAACAAGTTACAATTAGATACAAGAAAAGTGAAGTAAACATTAACAGTATTCTTACTTCAAGTGTAAGTACTACAAAGGGATCAGTGACTGAGAACTGGTCTCCTCCTTTCATGGTTAGATTCAGTGCTTCGAAAGTCTTCTGGTTTGGACTGCACAAAAACACATGGTTACAACACTAATTCCCAGAAATCGAACCACACCAAGCCAAGATTGTCAATTAGTATCATACTGACCTTATGTCATAGCAATACTCGAAGGGAATGTCGGAACTAGGCTGACTTCGACTCTCTTCCGTCTGTGAAACAACCTGAAAATGCATGCAGCTATCATACTAAGTCAACAGATCAAGAAATTAGAATGTATATTGAACTTCTGATGTGACAAAATGAGGGGGTGTCGGGTTGAAATCTGTAATTTTTAAAACATGTCAAAGTAACGTGGATTGGATTAACAATTTTTGTCCATACTAAAAACATTATATAATAAACCATGCATTAATTATGATTTACTACAGCAATATAATTAGCAAATAACACTCTATATCTGTATAAGGTTATATGTGCCGCCCCGGCGGGATTGGGATTTTTATTAACCCGTTTGCGGTAAAACACAGGCAAAATTGACCTGAACACAACATCAGTTTACTTACGCTTTCACCAATAATGGAGTATGCTGGATCGTTCAAGTACGTGAAGGAGGTACCAGTGTCAAATATAGCGGTAAAATCAACATTAGTAACATTGTCTCCCACAATTGTTTGTGTCATGCTGATGTTGTATGTTCGACTGGTACAAATTTCAAGAAAACCAAAAAGTTTAACAAACGAGAGTCAGCGTCAAACAACTAATTTCACAACTTATCTAAATCAACTTACTGAGGAGTATCAAGATTGAATGGCGTTTCTCCTTGATCAGTGCTGCCTTTATCTCCAAAATCAATTCTGCCGGCACCATCAGGGCCAAAACACATGGAGAACGAATTAGCAGTAAGACCACTGCTTGCTAAAATGCTAGGAACAGATAGGTTCTCCATTCCGAGCCCAAACAGACCGTTGGGGGCTGCTCCATCTAAAAATGAGCCAGTTTGGATCATTCCACACCTGCAATAAATTACAATGAGCATCTATAACAGCATAAGTATAATTTGACTTTTCAGGTCAACGAAGACAAATTCTAAGCTCTAGTAGTGACATGTAGTAAATGTTCCAATATGATTTCTGTAAGTATAGTAAGTATTGAATATAAATAACAGGTAGAAACGTTTGGGCATCAAACTACTATGAAATCATCATGAAATTTGAAGTTAAGTATAATAGATTAAGCCAAAAACTTAATGGTCATCTAGTCTACTGGAATTATCAAGAGTTCCAAACATGCAAATAATATGAAGAAACGGGTACAGGTAGACTTTTGTCTTAAAAAACAAGACTCTAAACACTGTCACCACCAGCAATATAAATACTTCCAGTCACGTTTTGCTACAAATTAAAAAAAAAACGTAACGACTGTCAAATAGGAAACATGCAGTATCAAATTTGTACATGCATAGGGAATTCGAATATTAGATATAACAAGTTTGACATCAGTAGTCAACTCTACGAGTCATAAGTACGTACCCAAATTTGATCTTTGCGTCAACGTCTTTCAGTGGACTTTCACCAGTTGTCAAATGCAAATTATCTTCTATCAAGATCCCAGTTGAGGAAGTATTGCTCGAAAGATAATTGACTTGATATGGACAAATATCAGGTCTCGCAGAGCACCGGTTACGTAGTCTACAAGAGCTACTATCGCAAGGAACTCTTTGACTTGTTGAGGACGTGTTGGGGCTGTATATATTGAAGTCGAGCTGCTGGTAAACAAACATTCATCAGCAATGGTCTCTTAAAAACAAACTAACTTAACATTAGTTGGTAGCTTGAATTTATTTGTAGATTTTAAAGTTTAAGATCAGCCACAATAACATAAACTAGTTGAATAAAGGCCTTTAAAACTATTATTAAAACTAATTGATTAAAGTTTTAATGTTTACCTGCCTCAAATATATCAAATTTAAACCACTTCGGTTCTTATTTTTACTATTTATTAACCTTTAATAAGAATCTAAACATAAGTAAACTCTTGAATGAAAAGGAATCATGACAAGATACATACTCTTCCAGTTCTTGTAACCAAGCCCTTCACACAACTGCGACAATCGCAAGGTATCCAAAACAAATCACTCCCGGTATCCAGTGCCACCAAAAACCATAAACTCGGTGTACCAACCGAGACATTTGCATAATGCAAGCTGCAAATTTCAAACAAAATTATTTCATATATCAACAACTCGTGAACTATGCATTCCTAACTTAAATAGAATTATGAAGACAAATTATACAAAACATCCAAATTCCATTTAATGTTTTAAACAATAACGAAATTGATCCGTCTTAACTTTTTTCAGTGATTCATAAAAACTCAATTCTTATTATAACATCAAATGATCATCACTTCCATAAATAAAACTGGACCAACATATTGTTATAATCTAACAAAATTTTAGCAGTTTTTTATTCAACTTAACTCAAGAAATTAACAAAATCCAAAATTCCACTTCATATACACAAAAACACATATAAGAAAACACAAAATTTATAATACAACAAATTACACAAAACCTTTTTTCAAATCTTTTTTATAACTTAACTCGATTAACCAAAAAAAAAACTTACAATCCAAGAGAAGGAAGCTGATAAGTTTCATTCCCATCAAGAAATACTAAAGAATCTTCAACTCCGGCAAGTTTCCGGCGATGAAACAAACGATCACGGTGGGCCATACTTGCATAATAATCAACTGAACCCATATTTGGTAACATCTTATTATCATCAATATCCAATATACCTTTCACTTTATCACTATATCTATGATGTACATCAAACCCATATGTACCAAACCCATTAACCAATCTTGAATTTACTAAAATCAATCCAATTAGCACTAATATCAAATTCTGATTAATACCCATTTCATATAATCCTAAAAGATTATGACCCAGATGAAAAAAATATGTTTTTTCAGTAAAATGAATGGATCTATATAGTGTGTGTGTTGTGTGTATATATACATGTATATGTATGTATAGGTTTGTAGAAGTATAAAAGAAGCTAAAAGGGGGGAGTCCTTTTTGCCGTCTCTGTCATGATTATGAACATAAAAAATCAAAAGCAGCTGATTTTTATTTGGTTTTTTATATAAAAAAAAAAAGTTAACTTCTCGCGGGAGAATGGGAACACGGTGGTATGTCGACTCGCCGCTTTTACTGTTACTTCTCTCGTCAGGTACTTTGGTTACTTTGTTACTTCCGTGCCGATTTAAATAGACCAAATACATGATCAAATATTTGTAATAAGGTAACCGTGATCACAACTAAATATATACCTCACAATAATTAATTAAAAATTCACCCACGCGCACAAACCCTTCGGTTTTTCTCTCAAAAAAGAACGCGTTTGGTTTGCATTATGTAGCGGGTGAGAACGCGTTTGGTTTGCATCATTTAGACCCGTATTGTTAAATGACGCATCTAAACCTGAAACTATTTAGACCAGTGAACCAACCCGAGCCGACCCACTTATTTTGCCACTTATACTTATGTCCGAATTGACCTGATAGCTAATTAAAATCTTAAGTTGTCTCTAGTAAAAAAAACACAAAGTGAAAAATATAAGAGTAAATTAAAACGTTGGTATCTAAAGTAAGTCACTTTTCTGCGTTTATTCCTCATATCTAGGGTTACGCGCCTAGATTCCTCAAGGTGGGCGTTTTCACTCCCTTTGAGTCCAAAATCCTAACTGGCGCTATGTTTTCTCGTTAATATGACACGTGACTTACATATGATGGTATTTTTGTGTAATAAAGTTGATAGAATCTTGTAAGATGGTTGGTAACTTGGTGTAATAATGCATGATAATATCTAGTACTTAAAGAAAATGATATGGTTTTGTATATATGTATGTGTATGTCCGGACCTATATATGATTTAGAGGAGGGAATTGTTTAACTTTTGACAAGGTATAAGTATTGAGGGTATTGGTAAAGGTGGTATAGTTTGCATGCATGCATGAAGCTAAATATTATGAAACGTAAACGTTTTACGTAACGTATAAAAAATAAAATATAAAAAGTTGTCAATTATCTTCGTAATAATTATATAGCACTTGTTTGACGTAAACTTTTATTTGTTTAATGTCGGTTTACGTTGATTGTTGATTTTTGGTTTACGTGATTTAACTTAACGGTTGAAATTAAAAGCAAATGCGTAAAAGCTCAAAATAAATAAATTTGAGTTTATTGACGTAAAATGACCTGAAATTGTGGGTTGTCACAGTATAGAAGATTTACTATTATGCCCTCATTTTAGTATCAAGTGTAGTGACTTAATGGCGGTTAAAGAAGGTCGTTAAAAGGATAACCAACATCAGTAGATAACGTTTTCGCGTTTAGAGACGAACGACACATTTTTTGGTCAAGAGACGAAGCTCGTCGGTTAACGTAAAACCTAAAGACGAACGATGTAATTTACTCTTATATTAATCAAAACTAAATAAGCAGCATGAAATATATAACAAGGAATAAAGCTTTAGATGACATGTTCAGAATTTTGTGCAACTCTGATCACTAAAAGTGTAAGAGTGCTCGATACAGTACCCCTATGACATGCCCTAGGTTTTTTTGTACCCGTGGCACAGACAAATTGCACTCCCTTGGTAATATAGCCATGTATTATGACCCATAGCCAAGGCCATAACGGTCATTATAGGTATTTTCTATATTTTATAAGTGAATGAGGTGTTATAAAACTTTTATTAAAGAGAATGTTTATGTTATATGATTGCTATAGGATATATGTTAAGATGACGACACCTATATAAATACTGCATCCAACTCTCTAGGCACTTTTGTTATTACCCTTATATACCATAGAGATGCAAACAACATCGTTTTGAAGGTGCAAAAACGACTTCGTTTTGCACTTCAGCCGGTCATTTTGTACTTTAGCTGGTCGTTTTGCACTTGGGCCGGGTCAGGCGTTAGTGGAACGTAATGCCTGGGCCAGTTTGTGTGGGATGGACCAAATGGATAGAGCAACGTCGTTTGGTAGTAGTTGCATCAAACGGTGTTGTTTTGTCTATTACCGGCGGGAAGAGCAACACACATCAAACACACACATACAAAATAATTGACACGCACGCACAAAAAATCGAGATACACTTGCAGCAAGGAGATCAAAACGACGACCGATTGAGGTTGCATGTAAGTGATACCTTTCTGTTTGCTAATTTTATTGATCAGTGATGGTTTGGGTTTAGTTGTGGTGGTTTGTGTAGATAAAGTTGTTACATGTTGTTATATTGTATGATTAGGTGGATTTGATTTTGATATTGTTGTTGCATGTTGTGGGTTTGTATTTTTTTTACGATTTATGCTTATTCTTGATTCGCAAATTTTTGTGAGTCTAATTTTGATACTATTTTTTGTGTTTATTTTTTAGCCATTGTATGTCATGTATTTGCATGTTACGGTTTTGAATTTTTGTAGTTTGATGTAAGTCTGCTTTGAAATTACTTTGGTGTTTGCGTTTGACTGTTTAACTGTTGAGTTTGTGTTCTTATGTCTAAGATTACAGCTTTAGAAGTTTGGTTTTTGTTGAATCAAATTCTTTTATGTGGGTTGTAGGTTGGCTGTTTGGGGTTGCTTTTCGTGCGGCTGAGAAATCAGTGTCATAAAGGTGGGCTTTATTTTACAACCGTTGTATGCGTCGTTGTGTATTATTGGTTATAATTACGCCTTTTACAATTAGGTTATGGTTTTTTTTTGCTGGTTTGCAGTCGTTTGTTTGGTTGTTTGGCGCTGGTCTCGGCGTGGCGGGGACAGTAGTATCACAAAGGTAGGCTTTATTTTCTTCACACTCTATGTGGTGTTGTGTTTGGCATGCGTTGCTTAAAGGTTAGGTTTGTGTTTTGTTGGCTAAGATTGTGCCTTTTCAAGATGAGTTGTTGTGTTTTAATTTTGCCGAGTGTAATTCATTTTCTTACCTGCATAAAATTGATATTATTTTGTTTTTGACAATGGATAGTGTGATTATGTAGTGTCATGTTTGTACTATGATGTGTCGTTGTGTGGTGTATATTTTTATGATTCAAGTTTTAAATTTATATTTTGTCGACTTAACCAAAAACAACACTTTAACGGGCAGTGTACCCGGTCGGTGGTAGATTCGTGGTAAGTAGGGTGTCGAACACTTGAAGCGAGGTTAAATCTCTCAATTTATTAATATTTTGGTTTATCTAATCTAAGTTAATTCTAATCCAAGTCAAACCTATACTAATCATATGTTAGTTATAATCCTAATTCTAACAGGTAAAAGGGGGGAGGGTTCAGCCTGAGACACTGGCACAGGTTTGGTGGTGACTACAATCAATTCAAGACACCTTAACCCATGCAAGCAAATTAACAAAAGATAAAAGAGCGGTCAAGCCTTATAATAGAAAACTGTATTAGCCATCATTAATCCGATTAGAAGTTGGTTTGTTTATTTAGTGCAATGATTACTTATCTCGAGATGTCATATCATTCTTAGGCTTAGGCGGGACTTCATCCTAAGACCTGGACACATTAATTCTGTCACAATTAAAGCATCCGCATAAAGCATCCTTATTTGTATTGATTATAATTCATCTTAGGGATTAAAGCAATGGTGATCTTGTTAAACCCTAGCTCATAGAGACTTTACCCACTTACTGCTTAATGGCGATTTATACACTAGTAGTCCACTTATCCAACTATCCAATGGAATCAGAACGTTATTTGTTGAATTATCTAGGTTCACCTGCTAGTTAACTTGTTCACTAAACGAAAGGCAATATCTGATATCTAGTTAAGCCAAAAGCGTATCCTAGCACGGATTTAGCATGACAATATTTGTGATCCTATTATTCTAGATGTATAAATCACTATATGGAGAGCTATCCCGGCATCTAGATTACCTTGTCAGTATCACTAGATCCAGTTGAATGATAGGTCACATATTAAAGCACATAAACAAGTATAAATTGATAAACATAAACAAGCATAAGACGATAAATTAAGCAATCGAGATATAAACAAAACCACACATTCAGATCTTCATAATAATGGCTAATACCCAAAGGTATTAGCCTTCAAACATCATAATTAATACAAGAGTAATGGCTTAGCCAAGGTAAACTAATTGAGTTAACGAATGATACCAAATACTAAACGATTACAAAATTATAAGAAATTACACGTTGTCTCCTATAGATTGGAATGCGTTGCGAGACCTCTTCTGCTCTTTTTCTCCTCTGAAAATTGACTTTTGTTGTTTAGGTATCGAGAATATGATTTAGTACACTTAAAACTCGTTTTTGAGTTTTCTATTTATAAGGTCTGGAGTCGGTGTCGATACGGCGTATCCAAGGTGTTGGATACGGCGTATTAGATTTTCTTAGAGTAGGGATCACGTTTGATATCTTCCAGAATATTTTATTCCCTTATATCTTGAATATGGCGTATTGCCTTTTCTGGATACGGCGTATTGGTCTTGTGTCCTTCGTGGTCTTTGGTGAGTGCAGGCACAGATACGCCGTATCTTCCTTGATAGATACGGCGTATTGGTTGTCAAAACAATAATATTCAAAATATCTTCGTTTAAGCTCCAGAATGCGCGCATTTTGCTAATATTCACCAAGTACTCCATAATTACTGCAATTCTTAAATACAAACGATTAAGTAACAATTCTTTGCAATAATTATACAAAATGGGTTAATTACATGGGATAAATGATGCTATAAAATAGACGTTATTTGATGTCATCAGTGTTGATGTGCGCTTTTTTGTGACTTTTGTTTTTTCTTTATGTTGTTTTTGCGTTTTGGTTGTGAATCGGTCATGCGGTTTTGTTTCCTAGCAGATATTCGTTAGCAAATAATTGTTCTTTTATATATGCAGGACAAAGTGATAATGAGAGGATATTTGAGATAATACTTATAGACTTGGTGATCAAAATTTTCCCTTTCTAATAAGTATTTTGGTCAAACGGTTTAATTTCTTATCTTATTGACGTTTGTTTTGTGGTAATCTCAGTTTATAAATAAATGCGTGCATTGTTTGCCAGTTTATTGAGCCCTTTTGGTTTTTCGGTTGTAGTCTTGTAATGTAATGTTATTTGTTGGCAAATATTCGACGTTAAATGTTTGTTCTTTTATTTGTACACGAGACAGTAATACCCACTCGATACTTGAAACTGACCTTATATACTTGGTGAGCAAAGCTTTTCCTTTCTAACGAGCATTTATTTGTATTCTGATATTTTTGGTGGGCGTCGTTTGTGTGCGTTCTCTACAGTGTGTGTTTTAAGTGCTCTATAAATTATTTTAAAGTGTGACATGATTTTATAATTTGCAATCATATGTGATTAACTTGAAGTTAGGCTTTCCAATTTTTTAAGGACTAGAACATGCTTTTGTGTCTTGCAAATTAAGTGCTTCATGATATCCTTCGAAGTATCATGTGTCGTTATATCTGCGGATTTTATATGTTGTGTATAAATTTTAGTCGTTTTTAAATGTTTATTTGTTTATACGTGTAGGAAAAAGTAAGATCAACAGGATATTTGAGAGGATACTTACATACTCGGTTCACAAAGTTTTCTCTTCGTAATAGTTGTTTCGTTTGAATGGGGTATTTGCTAATGTATTGTTTGTCTGTTGTTTTTATGGTAATTTCAGTTTACGAATTAATGAAGACGTTCTTTTGTAATTCAATATTTATTTTTAAAATTATTGATGTTTTATATGTGCAAGATAAAGTGTTGCGGAGAAGATATGTTGAAAGAAGATGTACGTAACTGGTGATCATCAACTTACCTTTCCTGTTAAGTAAAGTGTAAACTGTGTTGTGTTTTCATTGGGTCTTGGTTGTAGGGTTTTTATCATATTATAATTTTAGGTGTTTTTGTGATTTCTTTACAGTCTAATATGTGGTTATAGTTTGTGTTTTTTATGATGCGTGTGTGTTGAAATCTTGGTTGATGACTTTAAAGTGTTGGATTTTGGTTTTGTGATTTGTGAATTAAATGTTTCTCACATCTTGTGACCTATGCTGTGTTGTTGTTTTGTGATGTCATTATTGGTGCGTGTAAGTTTTGGTTGTACCTTTTTATATTATCTTAGAAATTTTCTGTGTTTTATATAGTTTGTAGTGTATTTTTGATTTTATAATGTATTAGTTACTCAAAAAAAAGGAAAAAAATTTTAGTTCTTTGCATTCTATGTGTTTCGGAGTAGGTGTTCTTCGTTTTTTAACTATATAAAAGCGTTAGCCTGTGTTGGAGTTAAATGTGTATAATAGTTAGAATACAAAATTTTGTATCTTTTTTTATTGATGTATTTATGATTTTAACTTATATGCTCAGACTCATTACTTGAGCGTCATTCTGTAGCAAAGTTTTATTGTTTTTGTGAGCTTAGTCGTGCTATGTTGATAAACTTAGTTATTAATGTTGATGCTTTAGGTTATCCGCTATTACGGTGGCAGTTTTGGTTTCTAAAATCCTGCTATTTTTTTGGGTTTTTAGCAACTCATAAATCGTTAGACTCTCGTGTCTTTTCTGTTTTCTGGTATCTCGCTCTATTACTTTTGGATCCTTGAATGTGCTTTTGTTAACAATGCATTGCACAAGATGTTTTATCATTCATTTTGTATCCACCTTTCAGGCTTGAGGCTTAATGAAACGATTCATGGAGGAGTCCCCTCACAACGCACACCACACGCTCTGTGGTGGTGTTACAAAACGCTGCGATGGCAGTGACATCTCGGAAGTGTGTGTTTTTTAAAAACACTTAAATTGTTCTGCATGTTTTTCAATCACGTTAACCATTAGGTCGAGGAAACAAGCCAGTATTGGTGATAAAGTAGAAACTGAGTAAATTGTAGGAGAAAATTTTGTGCAATTTCTTATGCCAATAGTCTTTTTTCATTCTCATCTTTTTTTGTATAAGTCTGTTTGTACACTGCGTGGCGGTTTTTGTTGATCAGAAATGGTGAGTCCTTATCCGGACTCTATCGATATGGCATTTCTCATATCGTCAACTACTGTCATATCTTACTATGCTTATTAGATATGTTTTGTGACGTTGCAATGTTGTATGATTGTATCATGTTCTATGCTATTTTTTATTCGGTATAGAGGGTTTATAACATGCACTTTCGTGTGGTATCATCTGTTGCACTGCTGTATTACTGGATCACGTGCGTTTAATTGCGGTATTCATTCGGCTGTTGTTATATAAACAAAGGTTTATAAAAATGTATGCGTGGTTTCAAAACCGGTTGTTACATAAGTGTTGCACAGTTATTCGTAATTTATTAATGAATTGTTTTGTTTCCGTTCTTAGCGTTACTCTAGAAATGTCTAATTGAGCGATTTAAAAGAAATTAATATAGAGGTCGTGTTATATTGCTTTGAAGGCGTGATCAGTTTGTTTGCCTACCGTACATATAGCGTTAGTTCGTGTTCGCCGT
This sequence comes from Tanacetum coccineum, assembly GCA_026074375.1. NCBI lineage: Eukaryota > Viridiplantae > Streptophyta > Magnoliopsida > Asterales > Asteraceae > Tanacetum > Tanacetum coccineum. Next base: position 4,136 of record BQNB010125515.1, on the reverse strand, counting down.
AGGTCGTTATTAATTTAAAATAATTTGGTTGGAATGATATTTTAAAAGATGCGTGCTTGAATTGCTTGAAAATTTCTGAAAAAACATAATGTTGAGGTTGGGCAAACAACTGAATCATTAAGTTTTCATTTGGCTGGTTCATAAACTTCTTACTTGACGCTTAAGGACATGGCTTCAAGGTGTTAGCTTCTTTCGTATATTTCTTTTAACCGTGTTTCCATTCACCCTGCTAATCGAAAATTCGTGTCCGAATTAATCTAAAGTGCTAAAGGAAGCAGAAAAGTGAACTGGTTATTGATATTTTACAATATGCGTGCTTGATTGCTTGAAAATTTTGAAAAACAGAAATGTTGCGGGATTGGGCAACAAATGAATCCAAGTTTTCATTGTGTGGTTCATAAACTTCTAATTGAAGCTTAACCACTGGATCAAGGTGTTTCCATTCACCTTGCTAATCGAAAGTCGGGTCGATAAAAGTGCTAAAGGCAATGGAAGTGTCTGGTTATTGCTTGACGAGACAATTTATTTGCGAATTTTGTGTCTTTTGTAATGTTTGATGTACAAATGTCATTTGCGTGCGTTTAATTTATTCTACTTTTGTATTGTAAACGAGTTGATTATGTTTTTGTGTTCTTAATTTATTATAATTTAATTGATGTTTAAGGGATGAAATTGTTAGTGAATTTTAATTTTTTAGAATTTTCATATGGTGAAAAATGATTCTATAACAAAAAAGAACAAGAACAATACCCGTGGGTTACACGGGTAGACGGTTATTTATAAGTTAAGAATTGTTATAACATCTAGAATAAAAAAAAACTTAACGAAGTTGAACTTTTTACTGATTATGTTTGTATAAGTTAGGAAGCATTTATAAAGATTAAAAAAGTTGAGAAATTAATGATAAAAAATAAATGTTGTACCACAAACAACATATCGTACATCAACACTAACACTCAATACAAAAGCAATTATAAAATTATAAAATCTGAAAATCCTAAGCATAGTGTAACGGATGTTATTGCCCCTTCTTGGTCATGACTTTCGTTTTATGTATTAGTTACGGAAAGAGATTCCAATTTTTTTATTTTTTACTAACATTTTATTTACAAAAAAGCACAACTAACTAATTACAAAATATTCCACTAATTATAAAACAACTCACTAATCTTTCACTAATTAGAACTAAACCATTCCTATGATGCTATCTAAAAATAAACCAACTCACTTGGACCAATTTATAAACCCAACTCACTTGGACCGATTTATAAGACCTAATCATAAAAGCCCAACTCACTTGGACCAATTTATAAACCCTAATCAATACTAAAGCCCAAGTCACATTATCATATGTAACTAAGCCCGAATCACATACAACCCAAATCATAAATACTTGTAAATAAGCTCAAGTCCATGAAATCTTTTAAAAGCTTAAAAAAAGGCACGCTATAGCGCGCTTTATCACGCCTTATCGCGCTATATTGCACGCTACGACTCAGGACGACGCCTTGGCCTGTTTCGTAACGTAGGGGCCACGTCTCGCGCTATGGAGCCGCTATGACGCCGCTATAGCGTGCTTTTTAGAACCCTGCTAAATATATTGAAACTTACAAATAACATTATCTACAATTGATAGCATACTGAAAGATATTTTAATTTTATTTTATGTAAATGGACATTTATATCGTACACATATTATTATCGGGTATGTTTTGAACTTTTTAATTCAAAATATTTTGAAAATGTATAATTTTTGGATTTAAAATATTTAAAAATTTATAAACATTAATCATCACACCCACTAAAAAAATAACCCATTAACACAAAAACACATACATATATATAAGGATGATAACAGAAAGCTAATCCTCAGGGAAGGCAAAAAGCAATGTTTAATTATTTAGTTTCACCGAATTTCAAAATTTATATTTTCATATGTTTAATTAAAAAAAGGTTCATTATACTTGCTTATTTGTTTTTTTGAACACAAAAAAAGTTTGAAATTTGAATTCACATCTTTTTCGAGGTTGCGGCTTTTGAAGTTTTAGCGGTCCAGAGATTTGTACACTACATTCCGCGCTTTAACCAGTTGTACATTTATTGAATAATACTTTGTCAGTTTGTACATTTGAGTGTATGGATAAAAAATAAGAGTGTACAGTCAACTCCTTTAAACAATATGCACTATCATTTGTCTTTCTATCTACTTTTTGATTTTATACTGTATCAATTCACTTTTGCTTTTCAGAATTTTTTATCACAAAGATTTCATATTAACCATTTCATGTCAAAAGTTTTATTAGAGAACACACGCCGTGTAACAATAATAAACCAAGCGGAAGCTATGTCTTGCGTCGAGAATGTGCATTTTTATCGGTGTTTAAATACACAACTCAATGTTTTATTCTTGTTCGATAATCCTAACAAACAATTAAGATAGAAACGTAAGTTATGTACAACTTACCAACATCCGTTAACACATACCAAGATAACTAATGTAAAATCTAAAAATAATAGAATAAAAAAACAAAAACAAAAAAATAGAAACAATCATCTATTTAAAAATCTGTCATCAACCAGCTTGATGGCCTCGATAGAAATCTAAGAGAAACAACCCATGGAACAAAACAAAAACCAACATCACAGATCTAATATAGCATCACCAATCCTAATGCCGGGCCTCATATTATGAGATCTTACATCTCACAACACTATAAACCAACATCACAGATCTAATATAAAAATATTCATGGTAAGATTCAACATTTTTTTGAGATGTGTCACAATCATCGTTATATTTTCATTCAAAAATCGATTTAGAACAAAACCATTATATCCACTGTTAGATATATTACTTTAAACGCAAATTTGTCTTACTATTACAATAATATACCCAGTATTAAGTAACCTCAAAACAAAAAAATTGGCTTCAAAACAAACTCGTATTGAAACATATTTAGAATTTGAACAAAAATTAGATATAAACAAATGTAGTTGTTCATCCTAGATCTAAAATACAAAGTCAAATATCTCGCTTACAAACTCATAGATCTCGAGAGATAAGAAAACAATAAAAATCATAAAATCATAACCGTTTTTTGGTGTCGAAACAAAAAAACAAACCTTGGTTGCGTATTTACCGGACTCCGTTAACCACCACTCTTTTTTAAACTCTGTTTACCACTACCACCATCGTCACACACCCATCCAAATCGTCACACACTGGTATGTGCTTAAATACACATATCTTTTACCTATTAAAACGAGCTAAAAAGACAAATAATGACCGAAAACAGATAAAAAATGCATTGTATATGTGTATTTTGTGATTTATTTCTTGAAGGTACGGATATTATCTAAAATGGAGAAAAACGAAGCAAAACGGGCAAAACCGAGCACGGGAATAGAATGAGCGCGAAAAATCGAAGCCGAAGGCGTATACATTTTTAATAGGCCAACCCGTACCCATTTTAATAGGTCGGGTCAGCCCATTAAGGGTTATACTTATAAACCATAAGCCTTAACCCATTTATTATAAATCCTAAAGCCATTTCATATCTATGTCTAGCCCAAATTAAGTCAAAGCCCAAATCTGATCCAGTCAAACATGTCAAACGCATCCTAGTTACTGTTTATCCCTTACCTCTTTTCCCTCTCATTTTTTACACACATTACATGTAACATTTCTCAATTTCGGGTCATTTTACGACTCTATTATTCGTCACTATTTATTTTAGTCTGATACGCGTTTACTTTTAATACTTACTTTTAAGCTAAATCGCGTAGACTATAAGTAATCAATTAATGTAAACGGTCATAAAATAAATTAAGGTTTACATCCACCAAGTAATATATAATTACTAGGAAGATAATTATGTACTTTGCGTATTTTATTTTTATTTGTCACGTAAAAGGTTTACGTTTCGCAATAAAATACATTTGGACACACCCCGGAAATACCTAGACTTACCTAGACTCAAACCAATACCCACTTTTATAACCTCAACACAAAATTTAATCAATTTTGTGCCTATAACCCACTAGGGGCAGGTTAGGGGTCTGGTATGTGTTTAATTACACATACCTTTTACCTTTAAAAATGAGCTAAAATAACCAAAAACGGACTTAAAATGCCA
>BQNB010125514.1:0-16260 GCA_026074375.1 Tanacetum coccineum | reverse complement strand
GTTTTTTAATATTTACTAAGTATAATAATTTATAAAAATTTCGACTTGACCCGTTCGTGTTTACACGTTTTCCAAAGTCTTAGACTTTAATAAAAACCATTTTCAAATCCATTTCAATCCGCTTTTCATTGCTACAACTATACATCATCAAAACCCTTTTACTATTTTATCAAAATACCATTTGGACCTTTATTGGGCTTTTAGGCCCAATAAGCCTAATCTTATTGTTCGTAACGTCCAACGTTCAAAATAAGTTAAACGTATAGCGTCTAAGTCGTACACTATTAAATAAGCTATTCATGAACTTAGTCAATAAGCTACACCGTAGCTTTACGCCTTGGTGTATTGTATTTATGTTGGGCCTTGGCCCGTTAAGTCCAAAAATGTAGTTTTACTTATCCATATAGTCCGATAAGCAAAACATTAAATAATAAACACGTGACTTAAAAATAAGCTATCAATAAGCTCATAATAAGCCACAATAAAATAAGCCGAACCACATAAGCTCAAGAATAAGCTTGTGGTGTTTGTCTTGTATGTAGGACGTGGCTAAAAGCCCAAGCAAAACATATTCGGGCTTATTTATTAAGCCGAATAAGTTTACCATTTTTCCTTTTAAGATAAGCTAGAAAATAAGCTAATTAATATAAGCCGAAACAAAATAAGCTAAACAAACGTTTCTCCTTTCTTTCCTTATTTGGGTCGAACCAAATATAAGCCCATTAAGCTCAAAATAATCAAAATAAGCCGAATATAATAAGCTATAACATACTATTTTGATTACACGAAAATAACCATGATCACAAAACTATACTTTCCTTATATTTCTTGTTATTATTTTCGAACCATAGGCATAACCTTTTAAGGTTTATGTAGTTTTAAAATCTTTCTTTTACAAAATAAGTTGTATAACTAGTATGTATGCATCAAGATGATTATGAAAGTACAAGTTATTAGAAGATTTGAAGACTTACAAAGATTGAAGGTTTTTAGAAGGATGAATAAGGCTAACACAACCCAAATGTTGTTTAAAAATAATACCCGAATGATACAAATGATCAAACCTTCAACAAATCTTCAAGAGTTTTTGATCAAAGATGAAAATTTTATGGATTTATATGTGTGTGTGTTTTTCGTGGGCTAGGAGAACAAGAGAGCAAAGAAAACTCAAATGTTAAGTGTGTGTGAAATATGAATGAAACTATGAGATGTAATATGGTATATATGTGCAAGATTACTTCACACACTAAAAGTGTGCATGTGTGTGTGTGAAGTGGGATAGGACAAAGAAAAGGGGAGGGGACCAAAATGATCTCCCAATCAAATTGAGCTAGGACAAAACATGAGTTGTAAATCTTGTCTTATTGTTTTTGAAATTAACTTGGTTCCAGGGTTCAATGTGGTTATTTGTTTAGTATGAAACAAGAGGGAGGGGGGACCAAAATGGTCTCCAACATTCTAGGATACTAGTGCTTCATTTTTGATTTAATTTCCAAGTCCTCTATGCATATGTTCATATTTTAAATAAATAACGATTCACGCAAGTAACGAAACGAATAATGGTATCTTCGAAAATTATGAAATATAAAATATAGCCTTAAAATATAAAAATGTGGCTATTACCAAAATATTACAACGTTTGGTGTCTCGGTTCGCTCCCGAAGACGATTCTCAGATAAAAGCAAAAATACTTCCCGGTTAAACGTAAAAGTTATACGAAACTTTTAAAAATTCAAATTAGCGACCGGTAACGGCTAAAATATTGAACGAAAATTTGCGGGGTGTCACATCCTTTCCCCGTTAAAAGATCTTTGTCCTCAAAGCATATGACGTAGTTTCTGCCACGGACACAGAAATTGGGAAAAGATGAGGGTACTTCTTTTGCATTTGATCTCCACGCTCCCAGGTGAACGCAGGACCTCTCCTAGAGTTCCAGCGTACCTTGACAATCGGAATATGACTCTGCTTTAGACGTTTGACCTCGCGGTCCATTATCCCGACAGGTTCTTCGATGAAGTAGAGTTTGTCATCGATTTGGATTTCATCTAACGGTATAGCAAGAGGTTCATCGGCCAGGCATTTCTTTAAATTTGAAACGTGAAACGTACTATGAACTCTACTCAACTACTCTAGGAGTTCAAGTCGGTAGGCGACGGCTCCTACTTTGGCAATGATCTTAAAAGGTCTAATATAACGAGGGTTCAGCTTTCCCCGTTTGCCAAAGCGTATCACCCCTTTCCATGGTGACACTTTCAGCATGACCTTATCTCCTATTTGAAACTCAAGGGGTTTTTGTCTTACGTCGGCATAGCTCTTTTGACGATCACGGGCGGCTTGGATACGGCTCTTGATTTGGACGATCTTCTCAGTTGTCGTGGTATGATCTCTGGGCCATGTGAGTTGTCTATCTCCAAAACTTTCAGCCCAGCAGATAGGTGATCGATACTTGCGCCTATACAACACCTCAAATGGAGCAGCCTTAATGCTGGTATGGTAACTGTTGTTGTACGAAAATTCCAATAACGGTAAATGTTTATCGCAGCCTTTTCTAAAGTCGAGTACATAGGCATGTAACATGTCTTCCAATGTTTGAATGGTTCTCTCACTCTGACCATCGGTCTGTGGATGGTTGTTAGATATGAGTAAAAGACTCGGTCACCCCGTATATTTATTGTTTATCAATTTGTTCGTTGTTTAATGTTAATTCGGATGTTACTTTCGATTTTAAGCGGGTAACTATACCCGGTATTTTGTAAAAAAACTATTATAAGCCTACTTCTAACTTTGGAAATAGAGGCAAGTAGTCAATTTCGTTTTCACTTTAAACACATTCCTCTCTCTCTAAAATATCTCTTCTATGTGTTTCAGAGCCTAGTTGGATTCGTGATTGATTCTTATGGTTAAATAAGCTCAAATTCGTGGCTTATTTTTGAAGAAAATAGCTCACGGCTCAAAATTTATTTTGGGTTTACTTTGTTGGTTAATCTTGTTCTTTCTTTGTTCTAAGCATCAAAAAGGTTAGATTGTTACAATTTAAAGTGACATACAAGCTTCTAGATTGAAAAATAAGCTTATAAGATTCGGATTATATTTGTGTTCTTCGTGGAGAGTTGCTTCATTTGTAAAGATCCACAAGGAAATACATGTTAATGTATGGTTAATCTTCAAATACCCACTTTGTATTACATGTATCTAGCTTATTTCGTGAACAAAGAGCTCATTAGGTGTAATTTTGCTTAATTCGTCATTGATGTTCTTCGTGGTGGGTTGCTTATTATATTATTGTTCTTGATGGCGATTTGACAAAAGATAGGGACAAGATCCGGATTTTTAGGAAAAGGTAGCCGGCGAGTTGACCAGGTCAAAGGCGAGTTGCTTATTTTTCTTGCCGGCGAGTTGCTTAAAAATCAAACGGCGAGTTGCCTTATTGAAGGCGGTTTGACAGGTACCAAGGCGGTTTGAATATTTTAATAGAAAAATACGAAAAGAACCCCTGGCAGTTTGGACCCTCGGTGGCGAGTTGCTTATCACGGCGGTTTGCTTTCACGGCGGGTTGAAAAAAACAAATAGACAGCGGTTTGATTATTTTATGAAGTCAGCGAGTTACTTTACACGGCGAGTTATCAAACAGACGGCGAGTTACATTAAATCACGGCGAGTTAAGCAAGGCAGCGAGTTACTTGATATGAACGGCGAGTTGTTCAATTTTAGGCGGCGGTTTGGTAACTTATTCTGCCAGCGGTTTGGCAAAAGTTTGGTGGCGGTTTGTGTTATCTTAGGCGGCGGTTTGATTAAAAAATTAATATCCCATACGCAGCGGTTTGCTTAATATCCCATACGCAGCGGTTTGTGTTATCCAGACGACACCCCTTTTAGCGACATTTTTTGGCGAAAAAATTAAGTAATTTGTAATCTTTTTTCTATAGTCTTTTTAACTTATTTTTACATCAAATGTTGCTTTGGAAGAGGAAGTGGTATAAGAACTATAACTTCCTGAGCTGTGGCTTGGCTTATGCTTGCTGGAAGAGGCTTTGGCTTGTGATAGAAAAGCCACATTATCAGATGTAAGGGAAGAAGATGATGTCTTTTGGATGTCTTGTTCAAAGACACTCAGATTATTGTATAAATCATCTATTGACAGTGTGTCAATATTCTTCTTCGTTCTCATTGTCATGGCTAGACTGTCCCACGCAGGAGGAAGGGACCTCAAAAACTTGTGATTTGCGTCTTCATCTGACACACCAGCACCAAGGGCATCCAACTGTGATAGGAGTTTTTGGAACCTATCATACCCTTTCTCTAAGCTTTCCTTAGACGAGATAGTAAATGCCTCAAACTGTTGTTTCAAAACAGCTTTTTGCATTTTCTTCGAGTTCGCATTACCACCAAACCGTGTCTTGATGGCTGCCCAGATCTCTTTGGCATCATCCATGCCATGAAAACGTCTGAGATGATCTTTTGGAACAGCCATTAGCAGTAGTGTTCTAGCTTTCCTTTCTTTCTCATCAGCAAACTGTTCTTCCTGTGTGGCTGGAGGAAGAACCCTGTATACACCATCCTTACCTTTGGTGACTCGCTTCTTTGAGTTCCCATTCTGAATCACTTTCCAGACCTCATTATCTATATACTCAAGATAATGTTCCATCTCCATCGCCCACGTATCATAATCATCTTTTTGGAGGACGGGCAGTTTAATGTTTGAAAGTGTATTTGTGGTGATTATTTGTGGTGGTTTAGCAGGAGCATCTCCTTTGTTGGTTGCTGGTACAGATCCATCCAAAGATGCATCATCATGAAGAGAAAGTTCCTCATCATCATGAAGAGAAAAATTATCGTTTGCAGGTTGAGACATGATTATTTGATTTGGTGGAATAAAAGGTTTTGATCTATGTTCAATCTTGTGCAAAGTCCCTTTAGTGGCTCTGATACCACTTGTAGGTCCTTATAAACAGGATCTGAATGAGCCTTGAATGACTTATAGTCCTTTGAATAAATCCAAAGATACTATAAGAGACAATGACTGTGAATATAAATATTGACGCGGAATATCAATACTTATACCAAGACGAACACAAGAACAAATACTAAAATTGCTATTACTATTACTATTTGATTGTGAATACTCAATCAACTGATATGTTTACAATACTATTCTATGTTCCTTTTATAGGCTTAAGGAACCCTAAACGCGTTAAGAGATAATACTTATCTCTTCCTAAATCAACGCTAATTGATAACTATTACTAAAATTACAACAGACTTAATTGTCTGACCAAGCAGTATTAACTTTAATACTGCCAGACTTAAGTTAATGCTGGCAGACTTAACTTGCTCTACCAGACTTAACTTCTATACTAACAGTACTAACTATGACTAACAGACTTAACTTTAATACTAAAAGTATTAAGTCTGTTTACAATATTTTCCTAACACATCCAGTCGACCAGACCTTGTATATGTTGTGTGCATGTGTGCCCGGTATCAGGCTCGTCCTATCGAAAAGAAATTGCATGCTATAAAAAGAATCTTTCGATATCTAAGAGGAACCGTTAATCAGGGACTATGGTACTCGAAGGATTCTGCTATTGCACTAACAGCTTTTGTAGATGCTTATCACGCGAGTTGTCAAGATACCAGACGTATTACATCTGGAAGTATGCAATTGTTGGGAGACAGACTTATCAGGTGGTCATCAAAAAGGCAGAAAAGCGCTGCAATATCTAGTATGGAAGATGAATACATCGCCTTATCTGGCTGTTGTACTCAAGTTCTTTGGATGAGATCGTAACTTACCGACTATGTCCTTGGATTCAACAGAATTCCAATGTACTATGATAATAAAAGCGATATTTCCTTATGCTGCAACAATCTTTAACACTCTCGATTAAAGCATATCGACATCAGATATCACTTCACAAAAGAGAAAGTGGAGAATGGAGTTGTCGAGCTTTACTTTGTCAGAACAGAATATCAGTTGGCGGACATCTTTACCAAGGCTTTATGTCGAGAAAGAATTGACTTCCTTATCGACAAGTTAGGGATGAGAATTTTACTCCTGAGACTCTGAAAGAACTGGCAAATGAAGCTGAAGAATAGTGGTGGTACCTATTCATGTATCCTGTGTATAATATGTACATATATAGAAAACCAGAAAAACGCAAAAAGATTTTTCACTTCTTATAAAATTCTATAAAAACAAAATACAAAATTAAAAAATCAGAAATATACGAAAAATATATTTTCATGTCATGCTTTCTAGCATCGATAATATTTACGGCTTCAGAAATTTCATTTAGCAATGGCACAAAGCTGTAAATAAAGTTCGAATAGAAAACATGACATGGCTTGCTATTATTTCCGATAGCAACCCGGTCATCATCTTAAAGGCAAGTATTTTGTCAAAAAGAAAACTTGACCTCTCAACGGGAATTAATTATCTCGGGCATGGTCTACTTTATGACCATGCAAAGGCTTGTGTTTACTTTGCAACACAACTCGTAGTTCCTATATACAATAAGTGTACGTTTCAGTGCATTTATTTGTCAAAATAACAAAAATCTTATTTTTATTGACAAAAAGTTGTATTCACACTGAATCAGTGTTTTTAGTAATCACAAAAAGATTTTCAAAGACAACTCGACCACTCAAACAATGACAACAACTCTTTAAATAGAAAATGGGTCATTATTTGAGGGATAGAAAACGTCAACAAATAATCTTGTAAAACAGTCTTTCAAAATAAGTCACAGAATAAAAGGAGAAAGTTTTTGATAATGACGGATAACAATTTAAAGGGAAGTTCATTTAATATTAACTACAAGGGATTTAGATGTCATTTGTTTAAAACTTTATAGACTTATTTGCAATTTGAGACTTGGTGAATTGAGGCTTTAAACTATATTCGATCAATATTGCCAACACTTCATAGTACTAAAAGACTTAGGAATGTTTGGAAATAATCACATAGTTTCAAAAGCCTTGAAGTTGATTCTCACAGGATAGTTTTAAGCTTAATAATTCTTCAAACACGATCTCAAGTATAGGTGCGTACAAGGTTTTGCTGATTCTAAGGTATCCAAACCAGAAAGGGGGAAGGAGTAGATACACTAGAACGTACAACAAGTACACGTGATAGAGTCCATAGCCTTCTTTGATTTTAGGCCATTTTGGGAATACAAATGTCATAACCATAGAGAAAATCAGTGTTTTATCTTGTTACTTTCGGGTGCACTATTTCAACTACATGGGGGAAGAGATATCTTGTGATTTCAAGTATGCATCATTTAAGATAATAGGGGGAAGTGTTGTAAGAAGATTTATTCTAAGCGTGAGAAGATTGGTTACAGATTCAATAAATACTTCCTCACACGGTTAATCACTAAGCTTATTTTTTAAAAGGAGTAGAAATATTTGATAAAAGAGGTACACAGAGGTAAGATGATTCCCTTAGATAGTCAGTATCCTGCAGGAAGAAATGTCTACATCCGATACTTAGTTGACTTATGTGTTGTCTGTTCGGCTATTTAGAGGGTATAATTGTATCATCCGAGACATAGTTAACTTTGGTGTTTCAATATATATCATCACTATCGTGTAAGGAGAAATGCGGACATCCAGGACTTAATTGACTTTGGTGTTACGGTTTCGAATTAATTGTGTACTTCAGATATTTGGGCTTTACACATCAATTCCTCTTTACACGGCTTGCAAGAAAGCTTTGAATCTACTCAAGAAATGATTGCTGGTTGAGGGGGAAGCTAAGACAACTTCCAAAAGGAGATTATCGAGACGGACTACAGATTGCTGACATGGACAGAATGACTTTGTCATTTTTGGTTTAAACATTTTCAGGTCTTGTCTCATACATAATCTTGTGAATATATAAATGTGTAGTGTGGACTTAAATATAGGCTAATATAAATAGTGCTTGAGTACAAATTTTTAAGAATTTCTTAGTAAATTCAAAATCTTTCAAATTTTTGTACTCATCACTATCTTATATATCCCTCATTTATTAAGGGGAAGCATTAAAATGTTCCTAATCTGGCTTGCGAATAATCGAAACATTTTTCTCCCCGAAAGCATTTATATTTGAATCAATTGATATCTAAAATATCAAAAGATTTGACATTTTTGATAAGGGGAGAAAATGTGATTAATATATGACTAATGATTTGATTCTAAGGACTCAAGTGCAAGCTTTAACCTTTATGTGTTAAACATTTTCGAATATTGATGCACATGTTTAGGGGGAGCGTTTTATGAAAAGTAAAACCATCGAGGTACTAAATATTTTTTATTTATATCAATGTACCTTGATTGATGTTTTTCAAATGGTTTTAAAGCTGAGAACAATACCAAAAGACTAACCATGTATTTAATTACTTGGAGTTAAAAGGTGGTTAGGTATAGGCGTTCATTCCCACGATCTAAACAAAACCGGAGGGATCTACCCAGGGACAATCCACTAGTTAGTGTAGAAGTCCTTAGGTATGATATAAAAAAGGAGTAAATGTGAGAATAAGGGAATACTGCCGACTGAGATGGAGCTAGTACTGGAACAAACCCAACAAGGTATTAGTCATGAAGTCTCGGTAAGAACTGAAGGGGTTGAATAATGAAAAAGAATTATAAGGATAAAGGGTGAAAAGAAAGAAGCCCTCCATACACTTAGGCAGAAACCGGGTCAATACATAAATTGTCAGAAATACTAAGCTGTTGATTGGTATTGAAGACAGTCGTCATGGACCCAGTGACGCAATGCACAACCCTCCCTAACCACTCAAGGTCAGAAAGACTCTTGTTTCAAAACTCACGGAGATTACACTCATTTCTATTGACTTTCTCACTCCGAGATTGTTGATATTGAAAAGGAGGCAATCAGCTTCAGCCTCCGATTACTAAAACCAATGTGCACTATTGAGTCTAGAGCCAAAAGAGATCATCCATAAATCTCACTATGACACTGTTCAAATATATTTGTTGCTCACTGGTATGTGCTTAATTACACATACCTTTTACCTTTAAAAATGAGCTAAAACAACCAAAAACGGACTTAAAATGCCAAATATATGCGAAATCCTACCAATGCCAACATCAAACAAGCACTGCGGCAGGTGACTTGTGCGATTCTATATGAATCAAACTTGTGACAACTGAATATCAATATCGGTTCAGTATATGAATTGACGAATGAATTTAAAAATATAAAACTGTTTTGCGTGTTAGAAAACTCTTTACTATAATCAGTCAACTGATTTTTCTTAAATCAATTTTTAATCTTATATCCATGGGCAGCCTCACAAGGGTATCTAGACATAGGAAAGCTGAACACGAATTGATGACTCAATCGAGAAGATAGTAACTTACCGATTCACTCTTACCGCGTTGTCTGCTTTGAGACGCTCTAGTAACGAGAATGCAACTACGAAACCTTGTCAAGGAGATCTTCTACCTGATCACAGGCAGTATTTATACTGATTAATAGGGAACCGTGGTTATTTTAACCCTATTTGATGAAGTGACAAAGATACTTTCGTCCATATATGTGCTTATTACTAACCTAAACTTGCAGGTTTTTTGATGGTAGCGGTATCTAGTCCTTGACGAGTCGAATTCACAACCACATGCTCATACTCAAAGAAGTAAAGTTTCAAGTATTCAAGAAAGCTCAAGTTACGTCTAAGTCTTCTGACTTCTCTGATATTCAACCATTTTCCGTTAAAGACATCAAGTTTATCAAGTCAAAATTCTATTCAAGAGATTTCTGTTAGCAGCTTCAAGATAATACCAAGAATGGTGCATGCTGTCCTTAATGTCACAAAGAACACAAGAAGGCAAAGGTATTACATGATAATCAAATTGATGATGCAAGATGTATGATGTCAAGATGTTTGAATCATAGTAATAAGGGCTTCAAGATACAAGTCCATCAAGCATGGAAAGAAACTAAGCTAGCATAAATGATCAAAAGGACACTTTGTGGAAAACTAGCAGGGGGGTTGAATAGTTTACATGTTCTTTTTTGTTTTAAAAGTTTGCTTTCAAAAATGTTTAGATACGAGTTGTATGTTTAATCAACCAACAATATAATCTAAAAATACGCCTCTAAATAACAATAGACAATATAAGTATAAGATTAAGGAAAGGAAACAATCAAACACAAGACCGCCAGATTTTTAGTGGTTTAGCCATGAAGTCTTTTCGCCTATTCTCTCCGCGAGTATTCATACTGAGTATTTCACATATGTTCAACAAGCTACCTTTAGGCGGAGAAAACCGTTTAGACGGCGGCCTTACGTTATTTCTGACACTAAGATAGATGTCGAGTCTAATCTTAGCTAGAACCAATCTACTAACTTCACTAGTTATACATTCTCAATTGATCTACACAATCTGATCTACACAATACCGAAATCATACAAATACACAGATAAAGACAATAGAGTTTGGAACTATAGAAGAAGAGAGGATAGAATCACTAATCATCACTTCATTTTCTTGGCGAATTACGAGTGTTATTTTTGCACTGATTAGAGAGGAAATGATGAGAGAGAAGATAAGATGAGATCAATTGAAAACAAGATATAAGAATGCTAGTTGATCAATATTTCTAGAAGAGAAAGAGGAGATGAGAGAGATCTAAAAAATTTCATGCAAAGAGGGAATGTTTTATTGCTGGGATAGAGCATGTAGTTTTTTAGATAGGAAATTCCCAATGGGTAACTGGTGAGGTTCCGGACCGCCCCATATATATCATGGGGTCGCCAGGACTTTATGGGGGTCACCTTAGACTCACGCTCCTGTTTTTGTCTTTTGTTGGTGAAGGTTGTATCTGTATGGAACCTTCCTTTTGGTGGAGAAAATTTGAAATTTAAATTTTAAATTTTTAATAATACTTTTCTTTTTAATTAGGAAATTATTTTGTAATGTATTTAAAAAAAATACTGTTATAAATTAAAAAGTGAAGGGTAAGAGAAAAATATTTTCTTATCACTAATCTTGCTTAAGAATTTTGTTTATCCCATTCCTTAAGTGATCACTAATTTAGGAAATGAAATTTCCACTTAATAATTTTGTAAATCGTTTATTTTTATCGTAAACGTTTTTTACATGTTGTTATTATCAAAACAATGAGGAGGTCAAAAAATATAAATAACCGTTTTTAGCATTTTTGTATTAACAATATCCCTCTTTTTGATGATGGACCATAAAATTGGAACCTCATTTTTAACTAAAATTAAGGTTTCAAATTATTAATGAGTTTTGTTTCATTTCTCTCTTTTTGTCGAATTCAAAAAGGATGATCGTCGAGTTATAGAGGTGAGAATGAAATCGACGATATCAAGACTCCCCCTTGATGCGAGCTCCCCTCGTTTTGGGGCACCAAGGGATCGATCTTAAAATTTTTTTGCTACAAAACATTGTTAGAGTACATGGGCAAGACAAAATATCGATAAAAATACATGATATTTAGTCACCCATAAGGGGTTTTATTCCATAAGTAAGAAACTCGTACAAAAGTAAACAAGATTAATTAGCTAATATAACATGCAATATATCTAAAATGAGCAACAAAATATTAATTCATAAGTTACAATACAATCTAGACATACAAAGAAAATAAGTCCTAGATGATTCATGATTCATAAGAGATGACTTTGATCAAAAGGTTAAGGTGACCCATTTATGAGAATTTTTGAGAATATTTCAAGGTGGTGGTGGAAAGTGAGAGGTGATTGCGGTAGTGAGAAGATACTCAAGATGAGCAAACATGATGTTCATCTCATCTCTTAGGGTTAAGAAGAGGTTTTGGTTGTGGGAGCAACATATACAAGTTGACCCATGATAGTCATGATAGTTGTAGAAAAGAGGATGGCCCATGATAGGAGGTTAAGGTTGAGGTGGAGATGGTGGTTCAAGATTTTCAAAAGGTGATAGGGAGAGAGTGATATCCAAAGAAGGATAACTTTGAATTGGTTGAGGATTTGAGGGTCTAGGAGGAACATCCAAGTTGTTCTCAAGCAAAAGATTTAGCGGTTGAGGAGAAGTTGGTTCATGAGAGGATGGAGGTAAGATTTGAAGTTTTGATTGAAATGATGAAGATATATCTTCATGACTTGTTGAGGTGTCATTAGTTGATAAGGTTTTGGATGGTTGCCATTTTGAGGAGTTGGGATGAGGGATGTTGTTGGTGTGAGCAAGGTGTTGGTGGTGACTTTACACATCTAAATGTTAACAAATAGTTGTCTAGGAGGGATTATGGTTAATTTGATTTTCTTGGAAGGGATGGAAGAAGAAGCATTGGTGGGATTCGTGGTGGAATGGTATGAGGAAGATAAAGATGATGATAGAAGTGGAAAAGATGGCTTATTTAATTAGGGAGGAAAGGATTAAAATAGAAAAGCATGAGAGTTGAAATCTCATATTCCAAAAGTGGTTTAGTAAAATGCAGAAGGTTTAGCTAGGTCTAAGAGAGAATAGTTAACTACACAGAAAATCAAGACTCACAGTAAAATTTCCGTGACTTTTGATGGCAGTCCCATGTATATAT
Source organism: Tanacetum coccineum (assembly GCA_026074375.1). Classification (NCBI taxonomy): domain Eukaryota; kingdom Viridiplantae; phylum Streptophyta; class Magnoliopsida; order Asterales; family Asteraceae; genus Tanacetum; species Tanacetum coccineum. The sequence continues at coordinate 3,707 of BQNB010125514.1, read as the reverse complement.
GGTGGTCCCAGATATATTAGGGGGCCGCCCCATATATATGGGGGCCGTTTTCTAAAGATAGGAAAATTTTCTAGTTTTTCTAATTTGTTGTAAATCCAAAAAAAATACCCAAACTTCCCCTTTTTTCAGTCAATCCTATTTCATCATGAATCATCTAGTATTCAGTGATTTCGGCTTCTATCAATATTCAAGAATCAACTAGTTCAAGCAATAATATGTAGTTCTATTCTAACATACAAATCATTTAGCAAGTAGTAGCATTTCATCTCATGTCATAATCATAAAATTTGCAAGTCATAGAGCGGTGATAGAATGTAAAAGATTATCCAAGTAAAATACAAATCAAAATTTGCCACTTCTAGTCCTAATAAAAGAGAAATATAATGTATTAAATACGAGAGATAATAATAATAATAATAATAATAATAATAGAGTCATAGGAGTTGTATCAATCCATTCATTTTTGTTTTCCACCCATCATGTTCTTGAGAGCTTGTCCAATTGACCTTAACCCTTCCCGGTGAGCATCTTTTTGTTGAGTTTGAAGATTAATGGCCTCGAAGAGATAAGTGTTTAAGTAATGTCTTTCACGAGGAGGGTTTTGATGGACTCTAGAGACATTATTTGACGAGGAAGAAATGTTTTGAGATGGAGAGGAAGGATTGGAATGAGAAGATTCGTCATCATTTTCATCAGTGGGATCAACCAAAGGATGAGATGACGATGGATGATTTGGAGTGGGAGAGGATGAGCTAGCTTTTGGCTCACGAGGTCTTTTCTTGCCCCGATCCACTCATGTCTTTCGCTCGTAATGAGGAGCGAGCGGATGCATAGCTCGATCATGTGAAAGATAACGATCAAAAGCTATCTCAGGAGAGACGGACACGACATGTTTGAATAACCTAGTCAAGAGCATACCATAAGGTAAGAGTTCCTTTGGTTTGAATCGAGTCTTTTCCATTCTTTTGAGAATTAAAAATGCTAGGTTATAAGGAGTGGATGTCTCAATGCAATAAAGCATGTGACAAAGACAAGCGGAGATATGATCCTTATGTCCTCCTAGACAAATGGCGTTTTCACGAATAACATCAACCTAAGGTTTCATATGTGTTTGAATTTCTCAGGTTAAAATTTCGTTTTCACCTACGACAACCATTTTATTATTTTTAGTACGAGTCTATTGACCTTGTCGAGGAACTTGAATAAGAGACTTAATGACTCTTGGAGACGGAGGTTTGGTTTTATAAAAACCCCTACTTGGAACACTTACTGACAAATGGTCAAGAGACCACATTTCGGTGTTAGAGGCTTGACCTTTAAATGGGATTTTCAAAATTTGACCAAATTCCTCAAGAGTGAGGGAGAATGACTTATATTGAATGACAAAGTTGACAACAAATTGACCCTTGGGATTATAGGTAAAAGTGAGTTGACAGTAAAATTCGAGAACAAAGAGAGGTATAATTTGTTCGTTAATATCTAACAAACAATCAAAACTAATTGACTCAAACTTAGCACGAATATGACTCATATTTTCGAAGTTTGGACTTACAACCCTTCCCTCATGAAAATACCGTTTTTCAAGATTTGCCATTGTGTTTAGCAAGGGTTGATTGAATTCATTTGATATTATAGGTATGTAGTTTCGTGTCTTTTGATGATCAAGGCTTGTAACTCGAGGCATTGTTACCTAAAACAAAACAACCAAGATCACATTTTAATTGTATTTTATTTGTATTAATATCTTGAGTTCATGCCTAGTGTGTCCCTATATGCAACAAATGTGGAGCAATGATTAACTCGACCTAAATATAAAATCCTAAGAGTTAACCCAAACGCTCCTTAGTTTGATTTTGCTCAACCAAACAAGTCGAAAAATACATATGAATTATGTATCTTGAAATTTGTTCATGAGATTATTATGCATGTGTTTGAAAACATTTTTGGGTTGGATTAACAATGCATAACAACAATTTTATTATGTTCCTAATGTGAGTGATTTGAAAATAAAACTGGGGTTTTTGGTTCGAAATTAATTTTCGATAAATTCACAAATGTATGCAAATCCTATGTCTACGGGAAGCATATTAGTTATACATTGTATCCTAGTAGTCTTAATTGTACAAAATTTGCTAAACCTTCTTGAGGCATCTTGTCTAAGAAATTGCCACCTGCTGCAGAATCTAAGGCATCTTGATCGTTTGAATTCAAAGAATTGTAAAAAGTATCGAGTTGGTGTAGTTCCGAGAAGCCATGGTGAGGACATTGACGAAGGAGTCCTTTAAAACGTTCCCATGCTTCGTTAAAGGTTTCGTTTGGTTCTTGGAAAAAATTGGTGATTTTGTTTCGGAGGTAAGTTGTTTTTGATGGTGGGAAGAATTGGTTTATGAATTTTGAAACAAGGTCGTCCCATGTGAGAATTGATCTAGGAGGTTCCTTGTCTAACCAATCTCGGGCTTCACCGTCTAGAGAAAAAGGAAAAAGCAAAAGCTTTATCGAAGTGTTCGGAACTTTGGGATGTCTAAACGTTGAAGTGGCCTTGTTAAAAAATCAAAGGTGATTGTGGGAATCTTGTCTACCCGTAAACTTATTACTTTGCACAAGATTGATTAAAGGTTGTTTAAGCTCAAAATTATTAGCATTGATCGGTGGGACAACTATAGCATCTTCATAACCCTCGATGGGTGCTTGTAACATTTGGGCCATGGTACGATTGTCGGCCATTGGAACAACGTTATGATCGATAATTGGTTCAACCGGAAGATTTTGTTGTTGACGACGTCTTCGAGATTGCGAACGAGTGCGCATAAAAAGAAAAACTAAAAATTAAAAAGCAAAACTTTACACTAATTTTTTTTTTATATGAATTTTAACGGTTACACGAAAGAGACTTAAACCAAATAATCAACTACTTCACGGTAGCTCTTGAAAATTGCTTTTCAAGGTGAGCCGTACTTCGTAGAGACACAAATGGCAAGTGTTAAATTTTAGTTCGATTTGAGGAACAACAAGTTCACCGGAAATTGAAATGATAATACCTCCGTTGAGAATATTATATTTTGGTATTTTTACCAATTGGTGACTTTTATTTCTTAATTAAAAAGGAAGATTTTTTTATATTTTTGATTTTTCTATTTTTTTTTTATCTTTTACTTATACTAAAAAGAAAAGGAAAATATTTTTTTTTACTTTTTATATTTTATGATTTTTTTTGGATTTTTGAATTATAAAACAAGAATGAAACTTTCGAGGGTGAAAGGATCTTCAAACCAAATCAACAAACACAAAACGTAGGAATCTTAAACACTAATCCCCGGCAACGGCGCCAAAAACTGATTTGCAGTTTTATATACCTAAAATATATCACAAAATAATATTCCACAAGAGCAATTAAGAAAATTCCCTAAGAAAAATTCACTCTCAAAAAATATATATAATATAATATATAATACGTATATTTAACCGGGTAAGTATGATCACCCGGGTCGTTTTCCCCAACGACTAGTGAAATTGAAACCTTGTTTAAGTCCGGATTATGATTTGAATAAGAAAATAGATGATTTGATAAGCTAAGATTACTAAATAAAAAGCAACAATTAAAATGGATTTAAACGATTAAACAAATATGGAAAACAAATAAAACGCGACTAATAGACTAAAATTAAACCCTAAAATTGCAAACTAAATTTCTAAACCTAAGATAGGAC
>BQNB010125513.1:0-19755 GCA_026074375.1 Tanacetum coccineum | reverse complement strand
CATTTGCTAAGGATTTTCAAAGCTCGAACGGACTTAAAATCGCTTGAAACACTCTTTTTAATATTCAATCAGCTCAAAAAAAATTACATTATAGTGTCTTAAAAACCTCTTAACTTTATGATGGTATAAGTCTTTCATCTTTGACTTTCAAGCTTAACGAAATCACGCTTTATTTAGTAAAATTTCATTTTGCACAACTTTTGATTTATAAGTTTATGCCGGTTCGGACCCGAAAAGGGTCAAAACCTAGTTTTGAAATCCGATCAAAAGGTGAAATGTAGCTGGGAAAAACATTAAGTTTCGACAACCATAAAATGACCATAACTTGCTCGTTTTACGTCTGATTTTTACATTCTTTATATTAAAAGTTGCGTATCGACATCTACTATCATAATATTAAGGTTTACACTAATCTCCTTAACATCACACTAATCTCTTTATCTTAGTTCTATTAACAATAAATTTACAAAACAAGCATAGTATCAACATATTTTTATAAAACCCATTTCATTAACTCTCAAAAGATGACACAACACATGGATTTAAGAATAAGAACATAAGGAAATCAAGAAAAAAAGAGCGGAGTTTAAGAATCTCTTACAAGTGTGAAGAACAAGCTAATAATTATAAGAACTTGATTAGGAGATGAAGAACTTGAAAAACCCAAAATAATATTTGAAACCCTAGATTTATAAATCATGAATAAACCTTGTGATGATTGAAATAACCCTTTGAAACACCTTAGATCTTCTTAGAAATGAATCTAAATAACTTGAACTTGAAGAAAATGGAAGACAATGACCACCAATGTGTCACACCCGGTCAATGCGTAATCGCGAGGCATAACAAGATAGGCATCATCACAACATATTGATGTCAACAATAGAGAATGTCTAAAATGCATTATATTGAAAATAAAGTGTTATGACGATACCAAACATAAGAGGGGTCTTGTATTGAGGTTAATCGCACACACAATACATAGATATAGAAAATAAATCCAAACTAAACATCACAACAAATCAAAATATCCGAAGTACAAAAATATGCAATGAAGGCTCCAAAAAAGAAGACTCCATCATGCAGTTCCTAAGGTCTCTCTAGCCACGAATCTTAACATCCTTAACTTCGCTATGCTCACCTGAAAATGATGCTTAAAACGTCAACAATAATGTTGGTAAGAGTCATAGGTTTTAGACACGCAATAATACTCGCTTTCACTGTGATTATCAAAACAATGTAGGATAATAATGAATTATCATGAACCTATGCTAGCATGCAACATAATCCAATCAACATATTTTACATACTTAAATTCACATTCGGGCTTAGAATAGCTGGCACTATAAGCAACCAAGCTCACCCAGATTGTATCACACAACATATCACATTGGGTAGGCGTACCCATCCGATCCCACTGAGTAAGCGTACTCATCCGATCCCACTGAGTAGGCGTACTCATCCGATCCCCAATCAATATAACAATCTCACTGAGTAGGCGTACTCATCCGATCCTAAATAACACATGTAACATATAGTCATATAATAGTCATGTAATGTCCATACGTAATTTAAAACACATAATCACAGCAATGAAACATTTTAAAACATTTACATCATTTACATCCCAATTTAAAAACATAAAAATGGGACTATGAAACTCACCTGATGCACAGCTACTTTACGAATTCCTTGAAATTAACTAAACATAAATAAAACACGTGTTACACGCGATTAGGCTAAATGCCCAAGACGATATAACAATCAATTGATAGAATTCTATGTTCATATTATGATTATAAACCCTTTACCACACTTTCCATATCTCACTTATACCCTAATACCCTTAATTCATATATTCAAGTTTTCCAGCTTTTCGGCAGAATTTTGTAGTCACTTTATGACCACAAATAAAATACTAACTGATCAAATTAGCTTTCCCCCTTTTATTCCCTACCTTTCCAATGGGTTATGAACCACTGTGATTTTTTAGAAAAAATAATATTGAGCTTAACTATTTTATAAAAATTCAACATCACAAAGTACCCAAATTCGGATCTGATTCGACCATCAAAAAGTTTAGCCTGATCAGGCCCATTTAAATATTTATAAAAATTCTACAAAAATTCTAGAAAATCATACACATCATGAACTTGCTACAGTAGCAATCTCATCAATTAAAAAGACGTTCCAGACGCTCTCCATTCCCCTGTCTCACCTCAGTTCTTGCCTACTCACCCAATCACTCATCCCTGCACTATCGCTCACACCTCCCCCGTATCCCACAGCCCCCAACAAAATCACATTTGAACATACCCACTAGTAATAATTATTTTGCACTCATCTTCCACATCAACCTTGTAGCTTCTTGTACAACCACATCCCCGGACCCCCCCCCCCCCATCCACCCCCCCCCCCCCCCCCCCCCCCCCCCCTCCCCCCCCCCCCCCCCCCCCCCCCCCCCGGTGGAAAGTAGATATTTCGTAGTTATTCTTTAGGCTTAAGTAAATATCAATCCCTACAAAGCATTGATTAACCAAGCTTATGACACTTATAAGATTACCTAAAAACGCATGCCCAACCTTCTTCATCATTCACGAATCCTTCATCCTACATCCACAAACTCCCTCTCATGTAGACTCTTCCAAAAGTTGTTATTGCGTATATCGCGTACTAATATCCATCCTCATTAAATATCACCCATTAGGTTTAAGCTCCATAACGCAGCAATCGCACACTCGCAGCCCCACCGACTTCCCCCACGCCCCCACAATCCATATCTTGTACGTTCTGATATTCACAGACACCTCCCCCCCCCCCTGATCCACTACATTCATTCGGTTTACATTGTGAGCTGTTAAATATGCATAACTCCTCTAGTTTCTGTAAAGATTCATCGATTCTACAATTAAATGTTACTGTAATGTAGAGTTACGGATAAGATTGTGATCACCACAGAGACCACCTGTACGTTGCAGAGTCTGTCTATACCGCTTGTAGAAGATAGCTTTACAGACCTTGTGTCTACCTCGATAATGACTACTCAAGGAACTGCCGGTGTGTCGGAGTGTGAATCAGAGAAGAGTACTAGTTCATCTCGTGTCTTGTCATTCTCTTGCTTATTTTGTGGATGTGCGTATAAACTTGTGCGATAGTCTAAACGAGTGATAAAGATCTCAGGCGTGTGATACAGAGAGCATTAGAGACCGTTACGCACCGTTTGAAGACTCTGTGGAGTTGACCGAGTGCCGAATTCTTCTCTTGTAAGTAAGTGAATCTCTTGTGTGTGTACTAGAACGTCGTGAATCGCGCAATGAAATGTGGCCGGCAGTATGTTAGTATGTTATGCTTTGTTTATATGTCTTCAGACAGACGATCCGAACCGCGCTCCTCTCTCTATTAGGCCCCACACCTCCCAATATACCCTATACCATCCTTTTCATTACCTGCGCGCGTTGCTTTATTGTAACGCTCGCCCACCCGCGCCCTTCCCACTCCCCCCCCTATACTATCTTATCCGGCTGTTACTACTACCCTCGTTATCCCGCTCCCTCTTACGCCCATGATATACTCCCTCCTACCCTTCCCGCTATTTTCTCCCACCTACGTCGCGCCCGCCGTGCCGGCCTCTCTATATGCCGCTTCCCCCGTAGCAGTCATGCTCCCTTATTCGCCGTCCTAGTAGCCACGCCCGAGATAAGAAGCTTACTCATCCGTTAGCGTTCGATGTTTGTATCACTGTTATACTGCGTATAGGCGAGAATGCCCCCCTGACCCAGCACTACTAGACTATGTATATACGCTCTATGTCGTCATTCACGTTTGTGTATATGTTTATGCATATATCTCTGTGTAAAGTATATATATAGATATAGTGTGCGTGTATATTTTTGTGTGTGTGTATTCCATATATATAGGTGTGTGATCATGCACTACCCCCATCTATATGTCCGTGTATACTAGTATTATGTGTGGTATATAATATATGTGTGTGTATATAGATATATATTGATGTGTGTATATCTATATATATATATATGGGTGTATATATATATATATATGTATTTATTTATATATAATATATATTATTATTATATATATATATATATATATATATTTATATAAACTACTATATTCATAAGTATCTGTGAGTCACCCAAACTAGAACAGATCTTTGCGCCTGTATGGGTGATAGCCAACTTGTTTAAATACTAGATTGGACTACCTAGAGATACATGCTATAAATACTTATTGTATTGCGGAATCTACACAATAGTCATTAAGAAAAATAAATAAATACTAAATCTTTGAATCTATTAATATGCTAATATGATTCCCGATTATAAACTATGAGATATGTTGTATGAGATGAGATTTGTGTGTTGTCAATGTTGTCCTTCTTTAATGACCACCTTTGACTATGCGCGTGTGCCCCAGTGCATGAGCTCCTCGGCACTCCGAGCCATATGTATACCAAGCCTCTAAGCCAGTGACTCTCTGTGTTCTACTAACCAGCGCACTGCCTCTCCCGCTTCAGATAAGACAAATCTGCTCTCTCCTACCACACACATCGAATACCCACTACCCCTACACTCAATTCCTATGTCATATAGTCACCCCGTGTGTGTCGCACCTCAGCGCATAGATACTTTAATTCTATCAAACCCCTACAAGATCCTTATCAAACCATCCCATTTGTCGAGCGCACACCCCAGAGACCCCCAGCCTGAGTGCACTCGTGACCTGCACTCTAATAGTAGTAGCTATAGCTGATTCCATAGTTTTGCCTCTCCTTATCTCGATGTTGCCACAACCCAGCCGCACCATACTACCCCCGTAGTTGGTTAACCACACGTTCATTGCCGTGGCTGTATTGTATAAACAGACTTGCGATATCGGTACGCAGAACAGCGCTTCGTGTAGAGAATGAATGCTACATCTCATCTGTTGTGATCTTCGTTATTCTTGAGAAAAAGAAAATCTAATGGGTACGCCTGAGTTAGACGAAGATCGCGCTGCGTGATGTAAGAAGTCGGCGTCATATATGTGCTCTGTGTCATATAACGATACCTCCCCTCTGCCGCGGTATTGTCACTGTGGCGCCTCCAAATCGGCAACTAGGCCTAAATCGGTCACAACTCCGCACTCAAAGTACGGCAGTTAGGCGCAATTTTGTAGCTATAGTACAGGATATAGTGGTGTGCGCAAGAATACAAATCCAGATCGTAGCTAGGACTGCGAGTCGCGCTCTTTACACAGAGTAGGTTGTTCGGGATACAAATGTATATTGTGTTTTAATCCTGTGTTGTTTGTGTCGCCCCCCCTGTAATTGTTGGGAATTGTTCCTGACGGCCCGTCGCGGTCAAAATAATCGTGTGTGCTCAGTAGATGCGGTAGATCGCCGGCATAACTGTCTATCATGTCAAACGCCTGAAGACACCCATGATTCCATAACCGTGATTTGCAGCTTTATAGTGAGCTAGGTTTAATTGAATCGCATTAGCCAGTCGCTATCGGCTCAAGTGTGTTGAGTGCCGTCTGATTAAGTTTGTCCCCCGCACTCTCCTACGCCTCTCTCCGCCTGCTGATGACACACACCATTACATTACATAAGACGACACCACCCCCCCCCCTCCTCACATCCAATGTTTTATCACACACCTCTCTGTACACACACTACATATGTTTTGCATATTAAACATGTTCATTTAGAAACATTACATATTGATTTCAAGCACCTCTCGCGCGCATTTTTCTAGTGATTTGCAATCACAAGTCGCACGACTCGCAAGAGAATATATTAGAATACTCATAGAGGAGGCCCGTAACAGTGTTACTTACTTAAAAGCCCTCAAACTCGCTCACGAGATACATTACACCAAGCCGAACATGCGAGCTGGCTCCACGGACTCGACGCGGATATTTTGTTGCAACTGTGTGGTACTATATTTATTGAGCATCTTCCTTAACCGTTTTGTACTTGTGTCTGTGTATAATATTTACATAGGGTAGATCTAGTATCTCACTAATGGTGAACTCATATTCTTCCTTAGATTGCAAGTCAAGCAAAAGACCAATGTTGCAAAAATCGGCCTACTCGGCCTTGTAATCGGCGATTAATCGCTACTCGGACATACACCTTGGAAAATAATGCAAATCGGGTAAAAAATCGGCCTGGTCAAAAGTCGGTCAAAAATCGGTCAAATCGGTCAAAAATCGGTCAAATAGGCCTAATCGGTCAATGAAAGTCAAACATTTATATATATATAATTTGCAAAAATCGGCCAAATCGGTCAAAAATCGGTCAAGTCGGTCAAAATCGGTCAAATCGGCCTAACTTTGAAAATTATATACAAAATTTGCAAAACCGATTAATCACCGATTAATCACGCCTAGACCGATTACAGGCTACAGGGTGGTCGACCGGCCGGCTAGCGACTCGCGATTTTTGCAACATTGGTTACGGTTATACATTAAAGGTTCAACGGATGAGTCGATATGATAGGGTTATACAGTAGAGGTTCAACGGATGAGTCGATATGTTACGGTTATACATTAGAGGTTCAACGGATGAGTCGATATGGTAGGGTTATACGGATTGAGAGGTTTTTATTTTGAGAAGATAGAGAAGGTTTTTAAAAACGATAGATGTTTAACTTTGATTCAAGTTTTTCAAGCGTAAAACTCATTTTAATGCAATTTTAATTCAAAATGTGTAAAAAAAATATTGAATCAATGTTAAAAATCTCTCGATTTTGCGATATAACTACAATATTGAATCATCTGTACAGTTTTAATGAAGATTTACCATAAATAGATTTTAACAATGATCTGTGAATCAAATTTGTGATTCATAGATTCGATTTACTATTAAATGACGTTTACTTGTGAATCAAATCAAAGAATATGAATCAATTTGCGCAAACGAAGATTTCTCAATCTTCTCAAAATAAAAACTTTCTCAATGGAACCGGAGCCTATATATATATATATATATATAGATTTGGGATCAAATGAGAGATTTCTTAAAGTTACAAAAATAAGAACCATTAACCAACCAATGGGATTAAAGCAAGTGACAATTAATTTAAAACATAAATAATAAAAAAAGAAAAACAGTAAAAATTAATATATATGGACTTAGGGGCATTTTAGTAATGCTAACATATATCATAACCGTTTCTTTTTTGCCTGGTTCTTTAGCCCACACTATCATGCACGACCTTATTCAATGAAATCCCAGATTTCTAGCAGAGTTCACCCAATTCCATTTACTATTATACAAGAGATGAAAATCTCCAATCATACCATATCACACTTAATCTCATTAGGTCTCAGGCTTTTTTGGCATTATCATTAATGATTCGGGTGAAATTCCGGTCATTGATCATCATGTTGTTGGTATTGTAATCGGTATGTATTGCTTTGAGTAAAACAATGTTACGGGACATGTTAATTAATGATTCGAGTAGAACATTGTGATTGAAAACTAAAAAATGAACATGTTATTGAAATCAATATGTAATGTTTCTAAATGAACATGTTATTGAAATCAGTATGTAGTGTTTATAAGTAAAACATTGTGATCGATTGTCGTAATAAAGGATCTAATTCTTCAAAGAGGCATCAAACACAAGCCGAGATAGCTATGATTCAATTAAACCAGACTTCGGGTTACTGCAAATCATGTGGTGAATATGGTTTTCATGGTTTTGATGAAGAGATGGTCGATCCCAACTGTAACACCCCCAAATCTGGGTAGCAGCGGAATGTTGAATATCCGAGGGCGTTACTTCATAGTTCAATAGCACAAGTTATGAGAACGACCACTAAACATGTCGTTTTAAAAAGATACATTGGATTAACAAAATACGTGTTTATTACATAAGCTCATGGCTTTAAATTGTTCGACAATATAAGTAAAAATTTTGGTTTATAACAAATGTTTCAAAAATGTAATACGCCCCAAATCTTTAGTATTGACTATCTCCAAAAAGTGACCCCCAATGTATCTGGGCACCTCGTGCCTTATTGACCTGAGAAAACATGCTTAAAACATCAACATAAAGTTGGTGAATTCATAAGTTTATGTAAATCAATAGTAGGACCGCAAGATTTCCATGTGTATGATTAAGCAACAAATGCAAACATCATAAAAAGTAATTACGTTTTCCTAAGCTCATGACACTGAAGCTCGACATGTATGAATGCAATAAATTTGCCAGCAATGCCCGTGAATAATGTTCTAACCCACAACATCCCAAATCCGACATGGTATACATTTGTTGTCCGGCAAACCGGCACAGTAAGTGCTACTCACCCAAACGGGGATGTCAATCCCAAATAGATCTATTTATACCATTCGCGCTCATAATCTAGCAATTGACAGTTCATGATAAGGGCTCGGTGGGTTATTGCTACTTAGGCAAACACGTAATCATAGTATAAAATGTACACTTGCGTTCAATTTTTAAAACAAAGCATGTTCTCACCCCAAAGATGTAAATCATTTAAATAATTGTAAAACATAGGGCTATGAACTCACCTTAGTTTCTTTCTAATTCACCTCTTCACCATATGCTATAATACGCATGGGGTCTCATAAACCTAAGTAAGTGGGATATGCCTCATCCATTGTCTTCTAAATCCCATTTCCTTAGTTTACGTCCCTTTTTGGAGGGCACCATTCCTCATCATTCCGCATCATCACTAGGTTAAACAGTCCTTTGCGGCTGGCTTACATATGTTGCCCCAAACAAACCTCTCTTAACACCTTTAACACTACCAAATCAACATGTCTTGGAATTTTTTCAAGCGCCTCATCCAAGGCCTTGTCTATCATCATGCTCACCCGCCTTTTTCAATTTCCCCGCGACACTCTTTTTGACCTCCTGTTTTAGAAACTAGTTAAATAGTACATTAGAATAAAATATGCACCATGTACCTTGTTATTGGTGATTGGGTCATATATACAGAGCATGTACCATTCAAAATTTCTTAAACATTAGCAACACATATACGACCAATAAACCATGTTTTTTTTGTTTACCATTCATATTGCAGTTCAGGTTTGAACTTTAAAACAGGACATCCAACGTATCAGCAAAAGTTTATGCAGACTATACTTTACATGTAGATCAGTGTATTTGTGTATCCGCAAATACATATCACATTGGGTTACATTCACATAGTGTTTCAGTGTATCACCATATAATATCTTTTTTTGTAATATACCATGGACACATCAGCAAATGGCAAATTACTTTTTCTAAAAAATATATATTTCATACCGGAACATTCAATGTATCAGCAACTATTTTACGGATACATAAGTTTATCAGCAAACGGTTTATCAAACTGTGTAATTCAGTGGTCTAAACAACAAATTTCTTAAACACAATGACATACAAATTAACAAACATATACAACAGATAAGTTTTGGTTTCGATTTCGGTTTCAGTTTGGTACACTTATTAGCAAACTGTATCACCAATGTTACAACTTTATCAAGGGTGTTTGAGAGTGCTTTTACTTATACTAGGTTCAATAACAAAATACCAAGTAAAAAATTAGACATTCATCCCGACATGTTTCTTCCTTGTTTTTACATGTCTTATAATAATCGTCTTATCATTATCTGTAAGGTTTGTTTTCATTAAGGAAAAATTTTTTGGGGTTCTGAAATTCCATAAAAGCAATGCGCTTTTTGTTTTCTAAACAAATATTCCTCTGAGAAAATATAATCCATAGTCCCCCACGTGAACTAAAACTAACACACAAATATCTCGTTTAATATGGAACAGTCAATGTATCAATAAATAGATCACATCTTAAAGGTGTATTTTGGACATTTATTAGCTCAAAACTCTGCATCACATTGTTACAGATTTTAATCCATGGTGGTTTTGGGAGTGCTCTTCAGTTACACCAATGACCAACAATAGTAACAAACATAAGCACATACACATAAAATTTAAGTCTTCAATACATTCATTAACACACTACGTTATTAACCACTTTAGGGAGTTTTAAATAACATTCGTAACCTGGTACAAACAATCATTAGCAATTCCCCATCACAGTTAAATCAATCACCACATCAGATCCTCCATCATCTGTCCTTATTTTATTATACAACTTAGTACTTCTTCGAACTACAAAATCAACATGCAATTATGGGTTCAGGTTAATCTACTTACATGAACAACTTACGAAAAATAGTCTAATTTGAAACAACTGACGTGAGACAGTATCAACCACATACTGAATATAATCGGATCCATGTAAAGTCACCAAACTGCATTGGTTGCCACTAATGGAATTCATGCTTTCTGAAACCCTAATTGATAATATGATGGTACTCAATCGCAATCCCTAAATATTAGCTGAACAAATTTTTGAATGATATGAGTAGAAATTATAAAGGCTGGAAATCCGGGTATTTTTTGACTGTTATTGTATTGACTAACTCTAACCATCAAATGAAAACACCCGTTATTTTTATTAAATAATTTATGATACATAAGCCCTTGTAGTTTTAGTTTATTACACAATTGTCATTCATCAATTCTTAATCTCATTTAATACAAAATAATAATACTCTACGAACCGGTTATGATTCAGTTTCCACTTTATAAACTTTAAGTATTGCTCCATAATAACCATCCCTCATATATATAACTATAATAATTACACATATAGATATAATATATATATTCATTTATGAATTAATTTTTTAACAAAAAAATTATTTAATACTTCTACCTTATTATCTACTTTAAAACCTTAACATAAAATACCATCAACTTAAAACAAAACACAAAAAACCTTAGACATACATATTAAATTTTTTTTTCCCAACTAAATTTCATTTCACTTACTTCTATAGAATAATTAAACATGAAACAATCAATTTTACAAACGTAATCTCAATCTCGAAATCACAACGATTCATTCGTCAATTAATTTTAAACCCGACGATAACATAAGGACAAACCATTAACCTATTCGAAATCACCATCAAATCACATCAATTATTTACCAAATTACACGATAACGCATAAAATCATGCTATCATTTCCAATGTCACAAAATGTGAACGAAATGAAATAGCTACCAAAATCACAACTCAATCACTAATAGATGAACACGCATCACGGATTGATATCAAATACTCATATAAGATCACATAAGCACACAATTATAACACATATAAATACTTTAGTCAACTCTAACGGTTTGACTAACCTGCTCAAGTCACGGTTGTCACAGTCTCCCCTCCTTAGGGAAATTTCGTCCCGAAATTTAATCGTTTCTACTGTTAACAATTTTGCTTACCCACACGAGAGTACAAATAGCAGCATAACAGCTATAAGCGAAGAGAACATCCAACTACATGAGTCTCGCCCGTCCTCGAGGAAACTCGTCAAAAACCTTAAGTTGTGTAACAACTTGATCCATAACTCAACCCCGCAACTCATCAAACAAGAACTGTCTTGAAATTAAGTTATGTGTTGTTACAAAGCTCAACGTTTTTGAAGAATTGGCTCGACTTCAGGTTTACTCAATATATAACTTTAACCAAACCACCTCAGAACATTTAAGGGTGCACTAAAGTCTGCCAGTAACCCTATGTATCCAACTTTACTTAGTACTTCCAACGATAGCTTGCTCAACGAGCAAGTGTGGATACTTAGTTTTTATGAAATCCTCATGACCTCGCTTCGAGTTCCAATGGACTTTAACTATCGGAATCCTACTACGCTTCAAACTTTTAACCTCACGATCGATAATCTCAACAGGTTCTTCAACAAAACGAAGAGTTTTGTCTACCTTAATTTCTTCTAAATGCACATGCAGATTTGCATCCGCTAAATACTTCTTTAAATTTGAAACACATCAAGTACACTACTCAATTATTAAGACAATCTTAATCAATAGGCTATACGACCGATCCTTTCAATGATCTCAAATGGTCCTACATACCTTGATGCTAACATGTCTTTCTTTCCAAACGCACTACACCTTTCTAAGGCGACACTTTCAGTAACACTTGATCCTCAACCTCAAACTCTAGTGGCTTGCGCCTATTATCAGCATAGCTCTTTTGACGATCTCTCTCCGCTTTGAGCTTTTCCTTTATCAAGACTACCTTATCAGTCGTCTCTTGTACCAGTTCCAGTCCAATCAACCTACTTTCTCCAATTTCAGCCCACAGAATGAGCAACCTACATTTCCTTCCATATAATGCCTCAAACAGAGCACATCGAATACTCGAATGATAACTATTATTATAAGAAAATTCAGCTAACGGTAGGTGAACATCCCAACTGCCACCAAAGTCGACCACTCACGCTCTTAACATATCCTCTAATGTCCGAATTGTATGCTCACTTTATCCATTCATCTGAGGATGATAAGACGTACTCATATCCAATCGCGTCCCTAAGGCTTTTTGTAATATTTGCCAGAACCCTTAAAGTAAATCTTCCATCACGATCTGAGATGATTGACACGGGCACTCTATGCCCTGCTACTATCTCATCAATATACAGCCTTGCTTACTTCTCCATCTTGTAATCTTCTTGTATTGCCAGAAAAATAGGCTGACTTAGTCAGTCTATCGACTATTACCCAATTCGTAACATACCCACTACTTTATCTCGGCAACCTTGTAATAAAGTCCATAGTTATTCTATCCTATTTCCACTCAGGTATCTCTAGCTGTTGCAATAAACCCGAAGGTATTTGATGTTTTAGCATTCACCTTTAAACAAGTCAAACAATTGCTAACATAGGTAGCAATATCCTTCTTCATACATGGCCACCATACATATCTCTAAGGTCATAGTACGTCTTATTCGCTCGCGGATGTACCAAGTACCTCGATGCATGAGCCTCATCCATAATTAATGTCCTTACATCACCTATTAATGGAACCCATATAAAATACATACCTCCATCTTCCTTCCTTTCCATTAGTTGGTCTAGGCCACGCAGCATTTCTGCTATCGCGTTCTCTACCTTGGACGTCTCACCTGGAGCAGCCAATATCTTATCCTTAACACTTGACTAATAGTTATGGACATTGTGCGTACTTGTCTTGGTTTCACTCTCTCCTTTCTACTTAATGCATCATCCACTACATTCTCCCTTCTCAGATGGTAACGAATCTCACTGTCAAATCACTAAACAATTCAATCCATCTTCGTTGGTGCATATTTAACTCATTCTGATCAAATATGTGTTAAAGACTCTTATGATCCAAATAGATGACACTCTTTGTTCCATACAAGTAATGCCTCCAAGTCTTAAGAGCAAACATTACTTCTCATAATTCTAGGTCGTGTGTTGTATAATTTTTTCTCATGGATCTTCAATTATCGTAATGCATAGGTGATTACCTTGCCTCTTTGCATAAGTACACAACCTAATCCTTGATTTGACGCGTCTTAGTAGACTACAAAGTCTTCTGGTCTATCAGAAAATGACAATATTGGTGCTTTACACAAATTTTCCTTCAAAGTCTGAATGCTTCTTCTTGTTCCCTACCCCACTCATACTTCGGACTCTTCTGCGTCATTGAAGTAAGGGGTTTAGAAATCTTAGAAAAATTCATGATGAAACGTTGATAGTAACCTGCCAATCCTAAGAATGATCATATCTCGGATGGCGTCTTAGGTACTTTTTAATTCTTCATTGCTTCTATCTAATTACAACGAGTTAAATCAACTATCTACAGATTTTTCAAAATGTTTTGTTCCTCAATTAGAGCTATCTGCTGAACATGCCTTTTGGTTATAGAATTCAAACCATAACACTGAATCTTCCAATCTCACACCTGTCAAAATGGTCGCTCCTAGTGAACTTCTTAAGGTAAGCTATAGTGAATGAAAGCTTTAAAATCTCAAATTCCATCTTTGCTAGTTTGACTCCGTGGTATAAAGTACGAGGACAAACCTTCTGCTCTAACAAACAGGTGATTGGGGGTTTGATCATACTAAGATGTTTTTCATATATGAAATTAATCAATTTTTTGAGATCAAACGACATATTTTAATGTTTTGGATAACGATCTTTTAAATGAGATAACTGAAGTTAAAACGGTGTTTAACCAATTAGAAGCTGTTGTTGATCAGTGTTCTATAGACAAGAAGTTGTTTGAAATTGAAAAGAAAGAATTAAAGCTTGAGAATGAACGTGTTCTAGAGCATATTATATGTCAAGATGTTGTGAATACTGTAATGCATGCTGATATTAAATCTGATTATGTGTTACCTGTTCAAAATACTTTTCTTGATCATAATATTGCTCTTGATGTGTTGAAAATGGAAAATGATCATTTAATGGAGCTACTTGTATCTCAAGATCTGGTACATACCGCTATTAATTCTCTAGCTGCCATTAACGATTATAAAAGTATGGAAAAGAGTTATCTTGAGGAATATGAGAATTTTGCTGCTTAAAGCTGAGCTTTCAAGACAAAAGAATATGATTGAACAAGATATCTTTATTGAACTTTCAAACAGTTATTCAAAACTTGAAAAGCATTGCATTTCTTTTGAACTTGTTGTACAACAAAGCAAAGAAAGTTTTCAAAATGACAAACAATGCACAAATCAAGATGCTCCTGAATTTCGTGATCTTTTCATAATAAACGAATTGAAAGCTCAGCTACAAGCAACGGACACCACAATCAGCAACTTGAAAAAACACATTCATGAGTTGAAAGGAAAAAGTGTGGCTGATTGTAGTGAATTTATGAGTAAATCAAAAGTGATAGCCCCTATAGTGCATAATTTAGACTTGGAACCACTCCCCCCAAAGCTTAAGAACAATAGGGAAGCACATGTAGACTACATTAAGATCACAAAAGAAAATGCTGACACTCTCCGTGATATAGTTGAACAAGCTAGAAAAATCCTCAAGATAATGTGTTAGCTTATGCTTGTATGTACACGAAACAAATTCAGGAGTTGTTAGTATATGTTAGTGATACATGTCCCAGTTCCCCATTAAAGAGTGAGAAGTTGGTAGCCGTCACACCAATGAACAAGGCTAGGAAAGTTACTTTTGCAAAGATTAGTGCCACATCAGAAAACAACACACAAATACAAAAAACTCAGACCATTAACAAACCTTTAGTGCCTTCTAGAAATGTAAAATATTCTACTAATGCTAGCAGATCAAAACCTAGAAGTTAAACAAAGAACACTAGGATGATGCAACCATTAAGTAGCAACCAGAAATATCAAAGAGTCGAAGCTCGCACTAGGAATGTTAAGTCTAGTCTGAATAAAAATAATAATATGTCTAAATCTGTGTGATCTACATGAAAAAAAAAGTTTATTTGATGCAAATCATGATATGTGTGGTGAATTATTTGTCTAATGTGAATGCACGCGCTAGAGCTATGTGTGTTAAGAGCATTAAAAATAAAGAATGGAAAACTACTGGTAAAGCGTTTAAAAATGTTGGATATAAATGGGTTCCCACAAGAAGGATTTTAAACTATAGTGGAAATTATAGTTCCTTTAACTAGATTCACTTCCACTAAAATAGTGTCTCCTAGGAAACCTGTTAAATCAACTGTAATGAAGAACATAAAACCAAGTAGTGAATCTCAATGGAGACCTAGAGAAACAAAACATGTGTGTTCGAGTAGTAAACCTAGGATTATAGAAGCTAGGACTACTAACCACTTGGAACCTAACAAAAATAGTGGATCTAATGTTTCTATTTCTCCATGCTCTTCTAGTATCCAATGCATGTCATACAAATCGTACCTTGGTACTTGGCTTAGGGCTGCTCTTAACATCTAATCAAAGACATCAATGGCTTTTGAACAAAGCAGTTCAAAACCCGGGCTTCAATATTTAATGATGTTTAAACACAACAGTTCAAGCCTCGGTCCTCAGTGTCATATGGTGTTTGCTGACAACACTTCAGGCCCCGCTCCTCAAAGAAAAGAAAGGTGTACGCTTCAGTGCGCTTTATCTTCAAAAACAGAGAAATCTTCTTGTTTACGAGCAGTCTTATTAACAACTTGTATAAGTTCTCATGCTCCTTTAAATAACAAATGGATCAACGTACATTAGCTTTTATTTTAATTCACTTGTTCATCAAAAATTGCATATGTTGCTGACTCTTAGACAATTTTTGAGGGGGAGAAAAGTGAATAAAATGAGATCAATACGGTTTAACTCGGATAAGATCTTTTCAATATAAGTGTGCTCCCGTCCTCAAATGGTCATATGGTCAATGACTTCTGAACAACACAGTTCAGGACTCGGACTTCATCAATCAACTCCTGGATACATCAACTCAGGACTCGTGCAAAACCCAGTTTCTCCAACACCTTATGTTCCACCATCCACAAAAAACAATGAGATCTTGTTTCAACTATTGATTTATGAGTACTTCAATCGTCTACCACATGCTATTTCTCCAGATCCAGTAGCTATTGCTGCTCCAAGAGCTGTTGATCCAGCCGGTTCACCTTCGTCAAACTACCATTGATCAAGATGTACCATCTGCTAGTACTTCACTTACAAATCAGGAAATTCAATCTTAAGTCATTCATCAAGGCGTTGAAGAACAAATTTATGAACATCAAAATGCACAATTTGATAATGCGCACCTCCTTCATAATCTTTCTTCATACCCGAGTTTTGAATAAACAACTTTACAAGGGGTCATTCCATCAAATTTGCATCATCTTAACCAATCGTTTGATACTCTCACTAAGTTGACAAATAATCACCCATTGGAGAAAGTTATTGGCGATCCTTCTCAACGGTTTCGACAAGAAGTCACCTACAAGAACATGCCATTTGGTGCTACTTTAACGCAAAGGACAATCCGATTCCATTCGGTGGGAAATGGTCTGGTTGAGATCTACTATCTCAAAGGAAGAATAATGGTGGTGATTCTTCATGTATCCTATGTAAATAAATTAAACTAAAAACACAAAAAGATTTTTCATTTTATAAAATTTTATAAAAAACAAAATAGAAAAATATAAAACCAAAAAATCAAATACAAAATTATAAAATTTCAAAAAATACAAAAATATGTTTTCATGACATGTCTTCTGTAATCGATAATATTTACGACTTTAGACATGTCATTTAACAATGACACAGAGTTGTAAATAAAGTTTGAGCAGAATTTGTAAAGTGTTTTCAAAACATGTCATATGGCTTGCTATTATTTCAGATAGCAACCCGGTCATTATCTTAATGGCAAGTATTTCGTCAAAAAGAAAACTTGACCTCTTAAGGGGAATTTATTTTCTCAGGCATGGTCTATTTATGACCATGCAAAGGCTTGTGTTTACTTTGCAACACAACTTGTGCTATCTAATCAAATAGGTGTACGTGTCAGTGCATTTATTTATGTAAAACGAGAGAAATCTTGTTTTTATTGGTGTTGTTTTAGAAAAATAATTAAACATATTAGTTTCTTATCATAAAAGATTTTGAAAGAATTTTTTATCACTCAAACAACGATTACAACTCTTTAAATAGAAAACATGTCATTGTTTGAGGGGGAGAAAAAGTGCTAATAAATAATCTTTTAAAACAATCTTTCAAATCAGTAACGGATAATTATACAAAATAAGTTTTAACTTAACAAATAATAATTTGAGGGGGAGCTAATTTATTTTAGGTCCAATGGCTAAAGTTTTCGTAAGTTAATAACTTTAGATGTTTAAATATAATCTCAAGAATTATGACTTAGGATTAAAACTACATACCATCAAAATTTTGCCAACACCATACGTTCTAAAAGGCTTAGGATTGTTTGAAAATAATTACGTAGTTTTAGGAATCCAAAAAAGGAAGATATGTTTCGATGACTACAATTGTTCCCCAACCAGTTAATCCACTAATATTTAATCCGATAGAAGAAGTAAATTTGATAAAAGAGGTTCACATAGATATGATGATTCTTTGTTAGGCAGTTTTTCTTGTTTTTTTTTTTTTTTATTTTTTTTTTTCATGCCGAAAGAAGTGGAGTACATTGGGACATTAGTTGTCTCTAGTGTTATCATATCGGCTACTTTGAGGGAATAGTTGTCTCTGGTGTTAGCTGACTTTGATGTTACAAGTTACATCATCTTTATCCTGAAGAACTCTCTGTATCTACAATTAGGACATCCATACTAACATGGTACAAGCTAGGGATGCTAAACTTAGAGTTAGAAATCCGAACAAAATGTTAAGCAAAGAACAAACCCAACAATCATAATAGTAGCATAACGGGTATCCGGGGTATCCGCAAATGTTAGATAGAAGGGAAACTTACTATTAGGTAAAAGAAGGATTCCATAACTATACAACCATCCTTGTCATGATCACACATATCGCAACATATTACACTACCAGCTTACAAACAAACACTGATCAATGCAATCATGGTTACAAGTCCACATGTGTGATGCCTTTATAATTATGTTGGCCACCGTAATTATAATTTCATCCTTTCACACGTGTACTTACTTTCAAGACTACACATCTCAATGATAACGCACATATATCACATAGCAAATCTTACATGACTTTAATATAACACAGAAACGATGCTACATCCAAGCAATATTTATTTATATAAAAATAAAATCGAAAACGGCATAAAGAAAACGACGATCTCGAAGTGCCCGAAAATACGTAATATCCGAAAGAAATCATCGATAGCAATGTGTCGAGGTAAAAGACGGGATAAACTTATGTTGGGCCTCGCTTGGGTTTTTTACTTTGCTTTCGCAAGAGTCACCCGACTCCGCGGGTCCAAACCTGCTACACGTATCCGACAGGAGATCTGAGTCGGCCTCCTTTTCTAACCTTCCTCTTTCTGTTCCTCGAGAGGCTCCTCCTCAATTGGATCCTCTTCTAGATCTTCTAATATCGAGTAGCCCGTGGGTCCAAATCAAACTCAGAGAAAAAAAACAAGAAAACAAAATGCCTAGATAGCTAAACACATAGATCCTACTATGCAGCTATATGAAGGAATCCTAGGTTATAGTCTAGGTTAAACCACCTACTTCTCTATAACCAATAGCTTTGATACCAATCTGTCACACCCCACCAAGGCAAAATCGTGAGGCATAACAAGATAGGCATCATCACAACACATTGATGTCAACAATAGAGAATGTCTAAAATGCATTATATTGAAAATAAAGTGTTATGACGATACCAAACACAATAGGGGTCTTGTATTAGGTTAATCGCACACACAATACATAGACATAGAAAATAAATTTAAACTAAACATCAAAACAAATCAAAATATCTGAAGTACGGAAATATGCAATGAAGGCTCTAGAAAATAAGACTCCATCATGTAATTCCTAAGGTCTCTCTAGCCACGAATCTTAACATACTTAACTTCATTATGCTCACCTAAAAACGATGCTTAAAACATCAACAATAATGTTGGTGAGAGTCATAGGTTTTAGACACGCAATATAACTCGCTTTCACTGTGATTATCAAAGCAAAGTTAGACAATAATGAACTATCATGAACCTATGCTAGCATGCAGACAAAATCAAATCAACATATTCACATTCTTAATTTCACATTTGGGCTTAGAATAGCTGGCACTATAAGCAACCTAGCTCACCCAGAATGTATCATACATCATATCACATTGGGTAGGCATACCCATCTGATCCCACTGAGTAGGCGTACTCATCCGATCCCAAATCAATATCACAATCTCACTGAGTAGGCGTACTCATCCGATCCCA
>BQNB010125512.1:0-19755 GCA_026074375.1 Tanacetum coccineum | reverse complement strand
AGCTACAAAATCTAAATAAGTGCGTATCCTAAATGAGTAACTAATCTACTAAAGCCTAGAGGGCAAAATGTATGATCTAAAACCTGTAAGGCAAAAAATAGGGGATACAATTTTAACAACTGCTCCTTACACTCCCCAGCTTCCTGTAAAATGAATTATACGATTAAAAGTAAAAGGCGGGAATGTATTAACATAATCAGATATAAAAAGAAAAATTACAAAACTCATTACCTCAGTTAGTATAATGAACCAACGAAGGATCTATTCCATTTAAACTCAAAATGTTATAAAATGATGATGAGATAAAAAAATAAAACGGATGAGGCTCAGGCAGGTTAAGTATTAAAAAACCGGACACATACGCCATGGCTGCAAATCTAGTAGTTTGCCATGCCAAGATGCGAACGTTCACGGTCTAACCTGTTTAGATTCATCACCACCTTTTTTATAAAAACAAATTGCAGCGTCGATTTCAAGTTACATATCTTTCTAGATCTTCCCAAGACAATGCATTATTTTGACTCATGTTCAATGGTAGTTTAATCGCTCATAAAGTAATCAACCATCACCGCAGAATCACCAAAGGCTCATACAGGGTTTACCAAGACAAATGGCAAGCCACATGCCAAACACCCAAATGAATAATAGGCTGATTACTTAAGCCGGGTCGTGGCATAACAACATACATAAATTTAAACTTCGAAGTACAGTTTTAATGAAATAATCAGTTTACCAAACGAATGAGAATATACCATAAACCCAATCCGATGATCGAGAATCGTACCTATGATGGATCAAAACTCTGAACCCAATAGAGCATTACAATCAACCTTTCATTTTTTAATCACATGTTCAGATAAGGGATTACATGTGAAAAAGAGGGTACACCCGGCATGTCTGCAAACCTAAAAGGTTGTCCCGCCAAGTTGCGGACAACCTCAAATGTAACGGAGGCGATGTAAACTCATCGCAACCCCAACTTACGACCCTATCATCGTCGTCACACAAACTTCGCTATCATAACACGCCATGTATAGCGGCAACGAAAGGATCAGTGGCAACGAAGAAGCATAGGGCGAAAGTCTAAGCAACTTTGAGCCATAATTCTTATTCTTAATTTTATGAAAGAGCAGGAACACATGCTGCATTCATCTGAATTTGGGTTTACAATGTTTAATAATGCAACACAGGTTTGACATTCATTTAATGTTTCCCACGGCCTGACCCGGGCAAGTTATTTAATACATTTGGGTTATATGCAATCTGGTCATGAATTCCGCCCTGCCCGAAGGAGGCCAGGATCTTTATTCTCACCACGTGGGGGAGAGGCATAATTTCGGCTCAATATAGGGGACCACGGGTGAAAAAGAGGATACATCCGGCATGGCTGCAAACCTAATAGGCTGCCCCGCCAAGTTGCGGGGACAATATCAACTTAACCTGAGCCCATTGTTAAACTCATTGCGCCATCGTTAACAACGAATGCACAACTTATCTCTAAAACACGACACAACATTAAAAATCAACCTTTATTTTTTTAATAGAGGCAAGATACAGGGACTTACGTGTGAATACAACAGTCCCACACAAAAATCGTAGCTGTTATTTTAAAAAATTGCCATGATAAACTTCATTGCCGCATTCTCAATACGTGTTCAATCACCTCGCACCCTTTAAAGTAACTCAGTTTCCCCTATAAAGAAGGACAACCTTCATCATATAACCTATTAATTAAATCACCGATTAATTAAGCAATGAAATCAGATCACCTAAAACCTAACCCTAATTAATTAATAAATTATTGAAATAAACAGGCATGCAAAGGGTAAAATACCTTGTATATTGTTAAATCCGTCACATCGTGACACTTCGATTACAAATATGTGTTTTGGACAGGAGATCAAGAAAAGAATCTTGACACCAATTCTACGACTTCCAAATCTTTGTTTTTAGTGAGAGATCCACAGACCACATTCGTCACAAAACAATGTGTGTTTTAGAACAGGAGGTAAGACATTTGGGAGAGAGAAAGATACGTGTGAGAGAGAAGATTACGTGGATATGAGAAATGATCATCTCTTTATCTGACTTACACGTGCCCCATTATAAAACCTTATTAATAGGGTGTATCGGGTAAGGCAAGCGGGGTTCGGGTTTTCAGGCGGGTTCCGGGTTTCAGGCAGGGTTTTCAGGTGGGTACGGGTTTTTAGTCGAGCAAGCAATAAATGCTTTTCACCAAGCCTCGGGGGAATAATCTCACTGTTTAATAATATAGTATTAAAAAACCGGACACATACTCCATGGCTGCAAATCTAGTAGTTTGCCATGCCAAGATGCGAACGTTCACGGTCTAACCTGTTTAGATTCATCACCGCCTCCTTATAAAAACAAATTGCAACGTCGATTTCAAGTTACAGATCTTTCTAGATTTTCTCACGACAATGCATTATTTTGACTCATGTTCAATGGTAGTTTAATCGCTCATCAAGTAATCAACCATCACCGCGGAATCACCAAAGGCTCAGACAGGATTTACCAAGACAAATGGCAAGCCACATGCCAAACACCCAAATGAATAATAGGCTGATTACTTAAGCCGGGTTGGGGCATAACAACATACATAAATGTAAACTTCAAAGTACAGTTTTAATGAAATAATCAGTTTACCAAACGAATGAGAAGATAGCATAAACCCAATCCGATGATCGAGAATCGTACCTACGATGGATCAAAACTCTGAACCCAATAGAGCATTACAATCAACCTTTCATTTTTTAATCACATGCTCAGATAAGGGATTACGTGTGAAAAAGAGGGTACACCCGGCATGGCTGCAAACCTAAAAGGTTGCCCCGCCAAGTTGCGGACAACCTCAAATGTAACGGAGGCGATGTAAACTCATCGCAGCCTCAGCTTACGACCCTATCATCGTCGTCACACAAACTTCGCTATCGTCACACGCCATGTATAGCGGCAACGAAAGGGTCAGCGGCAGCGAAGAAGCATAGGGCGAAAGTCTAAGCAGCTTTGAGCCATAATTCTTATTCTTAATTTTATGAAAGAGCAGGAACACATGCTGCGTTCATCAGAATTTGGGTTTACAGCGTTTAATAATGCAACACAGGTTTGGCATTCATTTAATGTTTGCCCCGGCCTGACCCGGGCAAGTTATTTAATACATTTGGGTTATATGCAACCCGGGTCAAGCATTCGCCCTGCCCCGAAAAAGCCAGGATCTTCCCTCTCACCACATGGGGGAGAGGCATAATTTCGGCTCAGATAGGGGACCACGGGTGAAAAAGAGGATACATCCGGCATGGCTGCAAACCTAATAGGCTGCCCCGCCAAGTTGCGGACAATCTCAACTTTAACCGAGCCCATGTAAACTCATCGCAACCTCGTTAACAGCGAATGCACAAAACTCTGAACCCGACACAACATTACAATCAACCTTTATTTTTTTAATCAGAGGCTCAGATAAGGGACTACGTGTGAAACAACAATCCCAACAACAATCGTAGCTGTTATTTATAAAAAATGCAACACAAACGTCATCGCCGCAATCACAATACGCGTTCAATCACCTCGCCACCCATAAAGTAACTCAGTTACCCCTAAAAAGAAGGACAACCATCATCACTATAACCCTAATTAATTAAATCACCGATTAATTAAGCAAATGAAATCAGAACACCCGAAACCCTAACCCTAATTAATTAAAATTATTGAAATAAACAGCATGCAAAGGGTAAAAATACCTTGTATAATGTTAAATCCGTCACCATCGTCACACTACGATTACAAATATGTGTTTTGGACAGAGATCAAGAACAACATCTTGACAACCAATCTACGATTACAAAGATATGTTTTAGAGAGAGATCCAGAACACAATCGTCACAAACAATGTGTGTTTTAGAGGGAGAGAAATACACGTGGTGAGAGAGAGAAAGATACATGGTGAGAGAGAAGATATTAATAAGGTGGATAGGGTAAGGCAAGCGGGGTTCGGTTTTTCAGGCGGGTTTCAGGTTTTAGGCAGGGTTTTCAGGCGGGTACGGGTTTTCCGGCAGGTAACCCAACACACATTTAATATTGCCTCGGGATGGAAATCTCACTCTTTAATATATATGTATAATTATTATTTACATGCAATAATTAAGTACCAAAAGCACTTAATAATCATACTAAAAAACATATAAAATGCAAGATAAAAAAAAACCAATTAAGGCAAGGCGATTTCCGATCTTCCTTCCGGCGGGATCAAACGCCATCATCATCCTTAATCACCTCTCAATCTACAATCATCTTTCAATCCCCAATCACCTTTCAATCCCCAGAACTCCCTTCAATCCAAAAATCTTATTTTGAATCCTTAATCAATCCGAATGGAATATCATAGATGGGACACTATAGTTGGGACGTCATAGGTGGTACATCCTTGTGGTGGGACACCAAAGGCGGGACAACAAAAGTGGGACATCAAAGGTAGGACATTCGATTTTAGGGTTTCGATTCCGGTAAGATCTCTCTTCAATCCAAAAAAAATTTTCAATTTATTTCTCAGATTGGTAATGAACAAGGTACTAAAATGGAAAATAGACAGTTCCTCCCTCCCCTCCATTTTGATCTAAAACCCCAAACTAGGGTTTCACTAAAAGAAACAAAAATGGCGTCTGCAATTCGTGTGTTCGGGAAACGCTTGATGTCCACCGTGACAACAACAACCACCACCGCCGATGTTCCACCAAAGCGCGGTCGTCCAGCCGGAATACTGAAAGTTGTTCCGGTGTCAAAACCGCTTGGAGAGTTTCTCGGTGTCCACAAGTGTCGCGAACTGATGCGTCAAGAAAATTTTTGGATATATCAACGACTATTATAACCTTCGCATGTTTGACCACACACTAACACACACAACACACAACAACACACACACACACTCACAAAACACGACACACACATATATATATAAATAATATATATATATAGATATTATATATATATATATATATAATAAATATATATATATGTATGTTTGATTTGATTGTTGTAATGTCTATTATTGTTCGTTAAAATTAACAGAACAAAACGGACCAGACTCAATGCTTTAGGGCTTGTTAACTTATTAGGGGTTTAAGCCCTAAAATAGCAACCTACATTGTTCTAAAATCTATGTCAAGGTATAAAATGTCCCCGATTAAGGTGTTCAAGATATGCAAGTATATGGTAAATTGTCTCCATAAGAAATCTAGACCCGAGAGTCAGATTTAGAGGTAAGAACAGTCAACAAATATGTTTTGAAAGATTGGTACTTTCGTGGTAACAAAACGGGACATTAATAACAAAAACTTCGTTATACATTGTAGCATAAACCATTTCGGGGGAAGATTTGTTTTGGTTCAGACAGAGTTTAGCAATTGGGTAAACTAGAGACAGATATTATTGGGTGATATCAGTAATTCTTGTTCACTTTACTATTGTTTTTGTTTGCTTAAGTTTAGATACTTTAATGGTGACTTATTTTAAAGTGATTTAAATAGTAGGTTCAGTAAATTTAGTGACGTACGTGAACGATATAATTTTGGAGTAACAAAAACGCCAAGTACATTAATCTTTGTATGCATTTAGCTTTTTTTCTAAAATAGAGGAAAATGGTTTGCTTTTAACCTATGTTTTGCGTTTGGATGACTAGAGAAGTAGTTAGGTGTTTACTAAATTAAGTTGTTTAATATGAGGGTCTTAATTAGCCTCTTATAGGGGAGAGTGTAGTTTTAATGAGTCTCCAAATTTAAGAGAGAATAAGGGTTTTG
Organism: Tanacetum coccineum; assembly: GCA_026074375.1. Classification (NCBI taxonomy): domain Eukaryota; kingdom Viridiplantae; phylum Streptophyta; class Magnoliopsida; order Asterales; family Asteraceae; genus Tanacetum; species Tanacetum coccineum. The sequence continues at coordinate 13,945 of BQNB010125512.1, read as the reverse complement.
GGCCCACAAAGAGAAAAGTAAACAACTTAGTGTGACTTAAAGTCGTCTTTATTCAATCGGTTTACTTTAGTATATTTTTGTTTGCTCATGTCAATTAACTTATTAAACAGAATATTAAGATTACTTGTAAAAATATTAAGTTCATATCCCCCACTTTAATGATGACTTGCTCTCAAAAGTGATCTAAATAGCAGGTTTAGTAAGTTTGGTGACACCTAAGTGAACGCAAACATAGTAGAATAACCTAAGTGATAAAAAAGGTGAAGTAACAGTAACGTTCGTATGTATTACCCTTTTTCTAAAATAGAGGAAAATGGTTTTGGTTTTGGCTGAGTTTTGCGTTTGGATGACTAGATAGTAGTTATTGCGACTTTAGTTTGTAGTGATTGACAAATCCGATTATAGTTCTGATTTTTCGAGATTTAAGGTCTGTAATAACTAGATTAGGATAAGCAAGTCAAAAGTTTGCGTAAAAAGTGATTATTTCAGGATTAGCATAAATGAACTTATGACCGTATTCAAAACTGGAGAAGAAGTAATCACTTTTTAAAGTGTTCAAACCAAAGGGTTATTGGGCTAATGGTATTAAGATGTATGTAAGGTGTTCAGAAACCAAGTGGTTGGGGGTTTAAATCCTACAAGGTGTGAATAGAGGGTTGTGAGATTTTGATGTTCACAAACGAAAGTCCGTACACAACTCGTAAAATACCGAGGTAAAAGACTAGGTGGAAGATTTTTGTTTGGCTATGAAGGCAAATTAGATTTAGGAATTCTGTTTTTTTGTATTTTATAATAATTCTATCAGTTTTACAACACGATTTATAAAGAACATGATAGACATACACGGAACTGTAAAAATGGCCACAATTCCTGGCCAAGAATGGACAAAACAATATGGGGTTTGATACACAAGTCTTATTGCAAAGTAGATAGTAGAAACCAAAGGAATGAATAAGATTTATTGTAGCTGGTTGGTTTGAAATTTGTCTGATATTATTTCGTGGAAGATTAATACTCGTAAGTTTTATTAGTTAGTTATGGATTATAGGCTTATAGTTTAAATTCCCTGTTATCCTATCTGGATTGAACTCTTCCTTAATAATGTTGGTTTTGATTTATGTTATTGTAATCCTCGTTCTGAAACTGTCTAAGGTAAAAAACAGCTATGTCTTCAACTGACAATTTGCAATTTCTGGGGTTGCTCAAGTTTTAGTTTGATTACTGTGACATATGTATCCTATTTATGAATTTTAAGATACTGTAAATTGGAAATTTTGGAGTTGATCTTCAATGTTACCGTAAAATTTTTTTTGGGTATAGATAGTAGAAACCAAAGGAATGAATAAGATTTATTGTAGCTGGTTGGTTTGAAATTGTCTGATAATTATTTCTTGAATATTAATACTCGTACGTTTATTAGTTAGTTATGGGATTATAGGCTTATAGCTTTACTCTGTTATCCTATCTGGATTGCTCTTCTTAATAATGTTGGTTTTGATTTATGTTCTTGTAATCCTCGTTCTGAAACTGTCTAAGGTAAAACAGCTATGTCTTCAACTGAAATTTGCAATTTCAGGGGATGCTCAAGTTTTAGTTATGATTACTGTGACCTATGTATCATATTTATGAATTTTAAGATCCTGTAACTTGGAAATTTGGAGTTGAAACTTCAATGTACCGTAAAAAATTTTTGGGTAAAGGGAGTTACCCCGGTAAAATAATGTACCGTAAATTAGGCTGATGGGTGCATGTAGTTGTTTCCCTTTATCTTTTTCTGGTATCTAGATCCTAAAACCTGCAAAGCTGCGATTGAAGAGTACACAACACTTTCAGTTTAGTAATCAGTGAAGGTTGTACGAGTGAGGTTAACTGATATAGAAAGAGAAAGTACAGAGAAGGGGTGTATATTTATATCTTCTTCTATACTATAAAGCATACATATCCCCAACCGCATCCCAAACCTAACTCCAAGCCTCATATTTAAGATCCAGCCATTCGAAATCTAGCTTCACGTCCACTTTCAAAAATTCCCCCCCAACATTTCAACTTTCAAATATTTGAAATTCCCCCTAACATTTCCCCTTTTCTTTATACACATGCTAACCACATATACTCGTCTTTTAAAAACTACGAAACAATAAAACAACGAAAATCAACTGTGACCGCCGCTTTGCTCGGGTACGATGCTAGTATACGTATAAACAATGTCTAAAATTTCAAAATTCTATCAATTTATAGGTCGTGGTGTACTTGTATGTGTAAGGATTCATAGTTCTTTCGAAGATATGCTTCTGCAAAGACCTCAGGTCACTTCCAGTTCTGTGGTGCATATCCTATTAGGTGACTTGTTCTTTTGTTTTTTTATAACGATGTTTTGTAGTGTATAATTGCAAGTTTTATTGAACACGTTGGGTCCTTATCGTAAGCCACACTGTTTCTGTTTTGTTATCGTAACAAGTCATTGCATTTTCACTTGGCTGTTGTCCACATTTTGATAAAGCTATTCTAGACGAGAATGTATTTGCATTGTCCTTATATATTGACACTCTATGGAATGGAGGGACTGAAATAAGTACATATATCATATATGTCACTAGAGAATGTCTCTACATTGGATAAAAAATTTGTGTTCTGAATCTGTTTTACATGTACGTCATTGAATACTCTTACGTGGATTTGCGTTCATGAAGTTTTACCTGTAGCTAGTTATTTTATGTTGTACCAGAGTTAATACAACTTGATCTGACATATTATCTACTGTTGTTTGACATATCTGTAAACTGTGATGCTCTGCAGAATCCATCCAACAAGAAAGAGATCCTGTGTGATGACAAATTGAAGACAATATTTAATGGGAAGGACCAAGTTGGGTTTCTGGAAATTGCAAAGTTGTTGTCACAGCATTTTGTTAAGTCTACCTGATGGTGTTAGTGTGCAATGAATTACATTAAGCCTTATTTTGAACTAGTTACATGATTTGTAAGTCAAATTCAGGCATGGTAGTAGTATAGTGTCGGTAGCTTTTGGTGCCCCACGAGTGATGATATCTTATTTTGTATGGTAATGTGTTACCACTTCCATGGGAAGTTAAGGATCGGTTCTCATGACTGCTTTTTGTTTGAGTTTCGCGAATTTATTATTACATAGCTACAAACTGGAAACTTTGAACACTGATGTACCTTCTGTCACATCCAATGATCATCAAGTTTAGAAGCTTGGTTTATTCTTTGTATGGCCAACACACCCTAGAGGGCTAAAACACCATATCGCAATCAAGTCTAGACGCTATGATAGAATTATCGTTAGGCATCGATTTTGATGCAAGCACTATGAACAAAAAAAAATAAAAATAGTTGCAACAATTTGTATGTATGACTAATCAGTCTACTCATTCCTTAAGATAGCCTTGTATGGGGTTGAAAACAATTCTTTCTATTAGAAAGATATTGATGGAGTTTTAAGAGGCAATTCAGTTAGCATCATGGTTAGAAGAAAATGAAATCGTATTCAAACTCCGCAAATCAAGTCAGCCTTTATGATTGCGCTTGGGATTGAGATCAGGTAATGTGGACTTTCATTTTATTAAAAAACAATGCGACTCTTACAATAAGCTTAACATGACCTCTCATATTTAAGTTGAACATGAGAAGATCAAACAAAAAGAAGTCATATTTAAAATCTGATTCTCGCATGATTCATAACTAGCAGGTACCTACCGCCACAGGTATCCTATAATAAAAAATTTTGGCGAGTAATATTTGTTGATCAAATAATATTTGTGATAATTACTTTATGTATGACGCGAATTTTAAGAAATAACTTTATTGCACAATATTTCATATTAAAATGCCAAGTACATGCGCATCACGATGCATTGCCGATACGAAAACAGTAGCCAGTAGTATTACGAGGTTGCAAAGATTGACGGTGAAAGATACTGTAGTTGATAATCAGTAGATGTTGTGTAATATTCGTCACAATATTTTATAACGTGTAAAAATAGAAAATCTTCGTACTTTATATGTTTACACGTCATCAAACTGTAGAAATCACCTGAAAAACTTTGTAATTTAACATGCACGATTCTTTTCAATCGAATTTATTAGCAAAATGATTAGGATTTCACTAAACTTGTACCAAAATACATACATAGATAATAAATGTTTTTTGAATATGCAAAATTTAAAATGTTCATAACCGAACAAAAATCCATTAATGATTGTTTTAAATAATTATGTGTAAATTGTTTTATTGGTTAACATATTATATACTAGTATAACATTAATCATTTATACATATTGCATACTAATTTGTATTCTTTAAAAATAAAGTTGTTTTAGTCATTTAATAGAGGAAATGAGATTCATCAATTATATGCAGTATAAATCTACTTTTGGTTATTATATGCAATATTTTATCAAAGTTTGTGCTGATCACTGACAAGTTTATATACTTTGACAAATGGTTTACTTTGTAATGTTTTGACTTTAAAGTTTTATTTTTATTTTTGTATTGGTGTAATAATATACATATATTAACCTCTTGTAACCAAGAAATGAAGTGGACAAAAGTTTAATGATATCTTTTTTCATTAACTTTATGTGTTTTAAGAAAGATAGTAAGTAGATGAAACATTTATACAAGTAATCCAAACACCTTTAAGTGTGTGATTATTTCAATTTAATGAGAACATGAAACAAGCAACATATTAGATTCATAATTATTGAAAGATATAAACGTAGAAGCAATGAACTACAACCTTCCTTTTAGAAGTGTCTGGTTCTTCGAAAGCTTGTAGGTCAGATCCTTCCTCATAATTGTTACAAGAGTGAACAAAACGGGTTAGCCTCGTCGTAGGTGTAGTCTAAGACCAAGTTTCGACGTGAGAGTAAGAAAACGCAAAATGAAAGGTCACGAGTAATAATTAATAAATATGAGAGAGATATGGTAATGAATGCTTGTGTGCGCCAACAACCTCAAGTGGTTTAATTTGTAGCATGCATATCAGTGTATCTCTGATGTCACTTTGAGATGGAGCGCCCGACCAAACCCTTATAATTTGGGACATTTGTTATTCATGAAGGAGGGCAATTACATACACGTAATAACAACTCCTTCATATAGCATTGATACTTTTGGTGAGGCAGGCTTTTATCCGATGGCTTATTTGATATTCTTATGTGACTTTGGGACGAGCACTATGGGCGGGCAGCGAAGGGTGAAGTGTCCCACCATATTCCAAATTATACTATAATATATTGTTATGGGCTCCGTGAGCAGGCACCGAAAGGTGTACAAGGCCTTTCGAACATATTACGTCGTCATGTGCCCCCAATATAGTATTGTTGGTTAAAGGTCAATAATGTTATACTCAAATGGTGAAATCTAGTAATAATGTGTTTCTCTTCACTTACCTTTCGACCTTCGTGCCATATTTTTTTTTGTTGAAGAATTACGACATAAAATTCATTTCGTCTTTTTTTAAGAACTGCGGTATTAAATGAACGTTTTTAACAATTTTAAATTGGCCAAGTACATTATACATATAGTCATATACATAATCACAATGTTGAATTCTCTATGGTTCTAACTGAAATAGCATAATCACTCCTATCTATCCTACATTTTAAGAAAAAAAATCCTATCTAAAACCATAAAAGACTACTCCGAAATACTTGTTTTTATTAGGCTATATAACATTCATAAGAATGATAATTTTATCATCTTAGAAAATCATATTTGCTGAAAGATACAATATGTCTCGTTTCAATCATACATCATTGAAGAATCACAAACTCAATTAAGGTAAATAACCTTGATGAGATTCTTTTCACAAGATATGCAAATGAGCATTCTTAAAACACTCTCAGTATAATGTATTCTTCATTGTCACAAATAAGCACATCTCTTGGCTTTTGAAAATCCAATTATGTTAAAATCACATGTGACAACTACACATGCAAGATGACTTAATATAAGATATCCATTGAATCAAGCAATATGTCATTAAAACCAAACAACCTATATGTAACAACCGGCAATTTTTAGAATTTTAAATGACTATTTTACCCTTTGACTTTTCGGGTCCGACTTGACTTTTTGACGTTAGATCTTTTATTGTCACATAAAAACGATTACCGCGTAACCGGTAATTTTTCGGAACATATTTAAATAATAAATCATATTTATTATTACATATCTCTCATGTGCAAATTTATTTTTAACTTATTTGACTTGAAAACGAGAAGATATATGTTATTTCTAAGTTGACTTATAAAATACGACCCGCTAAATAATGTTTTCACAACTCGGACTCTAAAACAATTTGATGTAAAACGACATTCCAGACAACTTTTTAGTTTTGCCCGAGACCCGAAAACAAGCAGAAAATGACCGAAATACGCTCGCAAAATTTTAGAAACGAGAACAACGCGTATTGACGCGAAAGTAATTAAATTATATTTAAGTATCACCTTTTTATTAAATAAAAGTATTTAATTCAAATTATCTAACATGGTTAATTCAGAAGGTATTATTTAAAAAACGCAAATGGTCAGTTAAGGTTTCATTTACTATACAAAGTTTATCAGTGGTCACAAATAAAATAATAAATTTTAAATTTGTTTTATAACGTTTATGCAATAAATAGTCGATATGACTATCTGTTTTATGGGAAAAATCATTTCGAGCATGGCGCAAGTTTCGTGTCTTGAATCCACCGTTAACTATCCTAAACGAGTCCCGAACTATTATATTACCAAAATTACACTTTTAGTCCCTATGAAAATATTTATGTTATACTTGACATTTTTTATAACTTTCAAGTATATATAGTTAAACATTTAGGGTTCACTTGATTATTGTATACAAACCCTAGCAACACTCTCCACTCTCCCTCCATGATCCGGCCGCCGCTCTCCACCATATCCGGCCAACTTACGGCCATAGCCACCAACGCACACCACTCCATCACCATCCGGCAGTCACCATCATCATCACTCGTCATCATCACCACCGACGTCACCATCATCATCACGTCACCATCATCATCTCTACTGCCACCCATCCCTATCACAGCCAACACCACCATCATCATCCCGCCACCATCTCCACCCCGCCACGACCCACCACAAGGGTGTGTTTGATTTAAAAACCACCACAAGGGTGTGTTCGGTCATAAACCACCACAAGGGTGCGTTTGGTTTGGATTATAACAGCACCAAGGGTGCGTTGGGATCTGGGTTTGGTTTTTATAACAGCACCAAGGGTGCGTTTGATTTTGATAGTCACCAAAAAGGTGCGTTTAGTTGTTATAAACACCACCAATAGGGTGCGTTTGGCTCGTCTCAACCCACAAGGGGTGCATTGGGTTTCTCAGGCACACAAAAGGGTGCGTTTGGTTATTAAATCAGCACCACATAGGGTGCGTTTGGTTTGCTTAAAGCCCGAAAAGGGTGTTTGTTTATGTGGTTAACACCACATGAGGTGCGTTTGTTTTCATAAATCGCACAAGGGTGCGTTTGGCTGTAACAGCACCACATAGGGTGCGTTTGGTTTTAACTGAAACAACATAGGGTGCGTTTGGTTTGGCAGTTTCACTGAAAGGGTGCGTTTGGTTTAGTAGAAACCACATAGGGTGCGTTTGGTTTGGCAGTTTCACTGAAAGGGTGCATTTGGGTTAGTATAAACCACATAGGGTGCGTTTGGGTTAGCAGAAAATCGAATAGGTGCGTTTGGGGTAAAGGAAACGCAATAGGGTGCTGTTTGTTTAGCAGGGAGATCAAGGGGTGCGTTGGGGTTAAAAGATACACAATAAGGGGGTGTTTTGGGTGAGCAGGAAAAAACATAAGGGTGTGTTCAGGGTGAGCAGAATACACCAAGAAAAAAAAACTTTTAGGTGCTTTTGGTTTACATGAATCGATTACTATTCATATTACTAGATTTGTTATTTATAAAACCGATTTAATGGTGGTTAATGGTTAATTAAATGTGATTTATATTATTTGATCTCGTTATAATTATATTATTGATACCGCGAGTATATTGCTCACATGGTTTGATAAACGAGAATAAACAATTGAATTTTTTAATAATGGGGGAAAGTCATCTAAACGAAGTAGATTTATGTCAAAAATTATATAAATTTCTATACTTTTATAAATGAGATAATTATTTTAGCTAGAACCGTCGAGGAAACGAAATACAAATTTATAAAAAATTATTTTATATTTTATAATTTATAATTGTCAACTAGAAGATTACATCATAACTGTTGTAAAAGCTTTTACAAAATCGTTTAACATATTTGTAACCTTAAAACGTACGTTTACATCTATGAAAAAAAATAAACTTTTTTAATTAAGTTTGGTGATATCGAAAATGTTTCAAACTATTTCGTTTAATTATTTACTCACTTTTTTACTATTAATTTACTTGCCAAAGCTATTTTATATACTTCATACTAATCTTTGGATGGTTTGTCTTTGTTATATAATTCACGGTATGAGTTATATAATTGTTTATTTTTCATATGTAATATATACGGAATATATTATATGCGTTGCGTTTACTTTTCGATTTATTTTATTTAACCAACCACCAAACTATTACAACTTGAAATCTAAATCTTTTATCAACGTGGCGCGTTGATGTAACCAACAATCGAAAAACCCAAATACATTATCCTAGGCTACTGGATCTTAGCCGTTAAGATAAACCACAACTTCTTGGTCGAACCGTTCCGGTTTTCATTTGTGTTGTGCTTAATATGTGCATTTCTGCCCGTTCTACATCATCGAGGTGAGTTTATAGCCCCATGTTTTACTTGTTTTACATATATTTTTGGGGTGAGAACATGCTTGTTTGCAAATGCATTTACATGGTTGATTACAAATTAGTTTACACACTCATTTACATAGCTCGCTATGGGATACATTACTTGACTTCATTTTTGGTCACAAATACATACTTTACTTTTGAAATGATTACTACAAGTAAATGCCCGGGTGTTCTTGGAGGGGACACCTGCGAGGGGTACATATTCATTACTGCCCGGGTGTTCTTGGAGGGGACACCTGCGAGGGGTACATATTCATTATTGCCCGGGTGTTCTTGGAGGGGACACCTGCGATGGGTACATATGGTTTTCATTACTGCCCGGGTGTTCTTGGAGGGGACACCTACGATGGGTACATAGTGCATCGGTTTCATGAACTTAGAGTAATCGTAATCACTTATCGGGCAATACATACTTGAAATATTTCGTGATAGTTTTAATTATCATGCATACTTTGAATAATTGCGGTCCAACTTTCATGCATACAATTTTTGGAAACTATTATAAGGATTGAAATGGTCATGCATACTTTATAAATCTTTTGATTTCAACGTTTATACTTACAAAAATCTATGAATTCACCAACTTTATGTTGACCATTTTAAGCATGTTTTTCTCAGGTTAATTAGATGCTTGGCTTACTTGATGTGCATTGGAGTCTAAATTGACAAGATTTCATTCATGGATTTCTACTTACATACAAATGATCAAATCTCGTATTACTTTCAAGCTTTTCATTGTGATGCAATTATGAGACAAATTTTATATCAATTTCAAGAAAATCAACGAGATTACTTTTTAAACGACACATTTAGAGGTTGTTCTCCTGTATCTTGTGCTGTTGTATTATAAAGTAAACAACTCCCCAGCATATTTCCGCTGCAACACATTTTTGGGGGTGTTATAGATTGGTATGAGAGCACTGGTTATAGAGAACTAGGTTGCATATTTTACCCTAGACTATAACCATTTTCACAAGAATTGCATCACAGCAAACATTTTCAAATGCAATTACACACAAACTTGCTGTACTTGTTACATTAAGTGCTTACATGAACATTGATGATGAAGAATGATTGACAGATAGGCATCTAATATGCACAATACGAACGGAAGACGAAGCTGCCTGACCGTGAAGATGCAGCTTAACTTAACGGCTAAGTCCCACTAGCCTAGGATAATGTGTTTGGGTTTCCCGGTGAATTGTTATGTCAACGCGACGCGTTGATAAAGATTTAGATTTAACATTGTAATGGTTTGGTGGTTGGTTAAATAAATAAATTTAGAATATTCCCAAAGTGTGTAATATATATACTTTATATATTACATATGAAAAATAACCCTTATATGCTTCATACCGTGAGTTATATCACAAGGACAATTAATCCAAAGATTAGTGAAAAGTATATAATACCTCGCAGGTATTATATAATTAGTGTGGATAATTAATTAATCCAAATAGTTTGACAATCAATTTAATTAATAAAAAGACTTTGAATAATGGTAGACACATGTCTTAACGTTATGAATTAAACAACCAATGTTGATAATCGTTTATAACCATTATTAATATTTTATAAAATATATTTCGTTTCTTTGACAAGTCGTGTCTAAAACAGTCGTCTTAATGTGAAAATATAGCTTTCGTCCGTTGTCAGGTTATTGTATAGTTATACTTTAATATATTTTAAAATATAACTTTAGGCCCTTTTTATCGGTTTATAACATAATATAAACTTTTAGTAAAACGTTACTAAATATAAAAGTTATGTACACTTCGCCATGACATTTCCATTTACAAACCGTTTTCCATATTTATAAAGTCTAACGTTTTTCCCACTTAATCAATGAAATCAATATTGCAAACCCCCACGTGTTTTAAATATATAAACATATATATTTATATCAACCGAGCATAATAATAATTATTACATTTATTTAACCATTTTAAACCACCAATATATATATCCAGTTTCATGTTTATTAAACCTTAAGTTGTATTTATTCACCGTTTATCATGAACCAAACGTACCCTTTTTATGGTTTCGCTAACCCAAACACACTCCTTGTGTGTTCCTATCCAAGCCAAACGTACCCCTTGCTGTGCCCGCTGTCCCAAACACCCCTTTGGTCATATTTACACAGCCGAACGCACCCTTTGTGGGTGGGCTGTTAAGCCAAACGCACCCTTGTGCGTGGTTTCATTAAACAAACGCACCCTCTTTGATGGAAGTACAAGCCAAACGCAGCCCTTGCTGCGGGTGGGAAAGCCAAGCGCACCATTGTTAGGCTGCCATAATACCAAACGCCCCCTTGTGCGGTGACAGCCCCAACCAACGCACCCCTTGGTGGCTGCCACCCAACCAAACGCACCCTACACGGTGTTATAAACACCAAATGCACATCATGGCTTGTTAAACAGCCATCCAAACGCACTCATATCTGGTACTACATCAACCAACCGCACCCTATTCGAATATAACAAACAAACACCCCTTCAGGGCTAACCCGACACCCGTGAACACAACCTATAGCGGCGGCAGCCCGCCAAGCACACCCCCTGGTGGCGGCTGCCGCCCTCTCACGGCTGCTAACCTCCACCAACGAACACCCCTAGATGTATATAAAATAACCAACACCCCTTATTAATGCCACGAACCAAACACCCCGTTTATGGCGGCAGCCCGCTATACCCCTACACGAACACCCCCTTGGCTGTAACCCCAACCCGACGCACACCCCCCGGCTGTTAGCACATAACCCAACCACACCCCTTGCGGCTGTTCACAGCCAACCCAACACACCTTTGGTGCTTACCCCGACCCGAACGCACCCTCGTCGGGTGTTATAAACCCACAACCAAACACAGCCCTCGGGTGCAAATTATGCAAACCCGACGGGCCTGAGGCGACGGCTGCCACCCGAACGCACCCGTGATGGTGGTTCCATAAGCCACCGAAACAAACACCCTTCGTGGTGGTTTTATAACCACACGCACCCTTGTGGTGAGGGGCTGTCAAACGCACCCTTTTCAGGTTTAATAAAACAAACGCGCCCCATCGGTGGCAGGTGGTGGGGGTGGCGTTGGTGGTGTTATGGTGGTGACGGGTTGGTGATGAATATGATGATGCGAAGATGACGGTGATGATGACGATGGGGTGGCGGTCGCGTGGAGGCGCGTGGTAGTGGGGATCGGTTAGATCCGACGATGAGGATCGTCTTTGGTCTTGGCCGGAATACTCCGCCGGAAAACTTTTCCGGCGGCGGCGGTGGTGGCCGGCTGTGGTGGGGGTTTCGCCGGAATCATTGGGGGAGAGAGAGGGAGAGTATAATTGATGAATGTGTGTGTGTATATATGGGATAGAAATGAAAATTATAAATAAGTTTTATATTTATATAAAACTTTTAAAACTAAATGTAAAATGTGTAATAGTTGAGGGTTAAATGTGTAACTTTTTCATATACCTTTTGATAAAAGTGGTTTGGGACTCATTTGAAGGACTTAACGGATGATTTAACTCTTGAAACTTGCGCCATTGTTTTCCGAATCATTTTTCTGATAAAAATGAGTATTTACTTGATAATGTTTCATAAATATTTTATAACATTTAATAAAATATCTATTATTCATTTTGCGAACCGGTTTTGCCTCGTACGAAATAAAAATGGATTTAAGCTCGAGTATTCACGTTATCAACAAGGCTTCTAATTAAAAATGATGAATAATTTATTTAATATTTTTATTAAATAAATACTGATAACTAAAAACAAATTTAATTATTTTTGGTGTGTCCGCGTTGTATGTTGTTCATTAAATGTTTGCGGTGCTGTTTTAGCCCTTTTCGGCTCGTTTCCAGGTCTCGGGCAAAACTAAAAAGTTGTCAGGAATGTCGTTTCACATAGAATTGCTTTAGGGTCCGAGTTGTGAAAACGGGCTTTAGATGGTCATTCTTATAAGTCAAGCCAGACCCTAAAAGTCAACGATTGGAATCGTCATTCAAAAATTCGAAAATTCTCGGATGTTACACATTCTCTCCTCCCTCTCTAAAAATCCGGCGTCGTCACCCTACCTCCGGCCAACTTCCGGCCACCCCATCATAGCCAACACCACTGCCGTTGCCATCCCATGCCACCTAACAACATCTTTTCACCACATCCATCGACACCACCACAACCAACATCATCGACACCACGCACCACCACCACGCCACACCATCACCTCGTCACCATCTCCTCTACACCATCAACACCATCGTCATCCCCACCACCCTACTGTCACCATCTTTCCATCGTCACCACCCCATCACACCTTCCTCACCACCGCCATCTTTAAAGCACCAGAAAGGGGTGCGTGTGGTTTTATTAAGCACCAAGGGTGCGTTGGGTTGAAGATACGACCCACAAGGGTGCGTTCGGGTGGCTGTCATGAACCACGCAGGGTGCGTTTGGTCTAAAAACGACCCAACAGGGGTGCGTTTGGTTTTAAAATAGCACCAAGGGTGCGTTTGGATCTAGGTTTACCAACAGGGGCGTTTGGTTTTAGAGACTTAGGGTGCGTTGGGTTTTGGTAGCACCAAAGGGTGCAATTGGTTGTTATTAACAGCACCAAGGGTGCGTTGGGTTTGACGGAAGCACCAAAGGGTGCGTTTGTTTTAATAGTCACCACCATAGGGTGCGCTTGGTTTATGAAATAGCACAAAGGGTGTGTTTGGTTTAACAAATTCACGAAATGGTGCGTTTGGGTTAGCAGAAACATGAAAGGGTGTGTTTGGTTTAGCAGAAACACCAAAGGGTGTGTTTGGTTGAGCAGGAAAAACCGTAAAGGTGCGTTTGGTTTAGCAGAAAATCGAATAGGGTGCGTTTGGTTTATATGAATCGATTAATGATCATATTACTAAATTATATATATAAAACCGGATTAAATGGTGGTTAATGGTTAAATATATGTGTTATATATTATTTGATCTTATATTGATCACGCGAGTATATTGCAACATAGTTTAATAAAAGAGGAGATACAATAAATTTTGTAATAATGGGAAATGTCATATAAACGAATAGGTCATGTCAAAAATTATATAAATTTCTATACTTTTATAAATGAGATAA
>BQNB010125511.1:0-19755 GCA_026074375.1 Tanacetum coccineum | reverse complement strand
ACCTAAACTATAGGGAGGAACCATGTAACTAACTCTAATCTCTATAACCATCTGTCGCTAAAAAATCTCATTGTTATGCACGAATATTCGTCTATGTTATAAAAGTATAAAACCTAGGTTACTCTGACGGTTTTCAACCGGTTAAATCGGAAATTGCTTCGCTAGCTAGCCGGTTTTTAGGCATCAAATCGGTTGAACCAGCCAACCAGGCACCACTTTAGTCATCGGTTTCGGGTAATAAGTAAGTTCGGTTAAACCGTGAGCTAAATTTTGGAGAAGGCCAACTTTATATACAAGTAAAACTATGTAAAAGTACTATTTGAGTTACAAAAGGCCCATTAAAAATTGACAAATAACTATAAGAGCAGTAGGTGCCCATGAGCCATGACTCAAGCCATAGCATCAAAAAGTGCTGCCACGTCAGCAAAAGTGCTATGACATCAGAATTGCTATGACACCACATTCAAGTGCCTTCTTCGTTGGCTCAAGCCATAGCCAAATTTTTTTATTTTTTATTTCTTTTTCATGTACATAAAATAGGAAGTACACCATTTAAACTTGTATAAATTTCATTATATATATACACAATTATATACGGTGTAAATTACATTATATAAATCCACAATTATATAAATACCAAGAGGGTTTAAATAGCAATTGGGAAACCATAAGGATGAGTTTTGAAATGTTCTATTCCTCAAAACAAACCTGCGCCGTCTTCTTCCTCCGAGTCCAACCTGCAAAAAAAAAAAAAAAAACACACACACACTAGACAACGCACAAACATAAACACAAACACAAACACATCACACAAACAAAAATAGAAATAAACCCCCAAAACACAAAAAAAGAAAACCTCCATCGCGCGGGCTGGTGTCGACGCGCCGAACTAAAAACATAGTCGTTGGTGCGATGTTCTCTTGCTGTTGTGATGGCGCATGGCTAACAGCCATGGATACCTCTCGCTCTAAGAGCACAAGGTGTGGTTCGTGCCGTGGGGAAAAAATTGTGCCACATCATCACTTTTTCTCATAACACCAAAACACCCATAACACCAAAATCACCCTCCCTAGTCAACACCACAATTTTTGGTGTTATGAGGACCCCACATTTTCCTACTTTTTTTTCATTTATATAAAAAAAAACTTTTTTAAACTTAAAATTAAAATTTCATTAATAAAAAAAAACATTACATTAACTTAAAAAAAATACATAAACTTAAAAAAAACATAAACTTAAATAAATAAAAAACATAAACTTAAAAAAACATAAACTTAAACTTAAATAAAATACAACAACAATTTAGAAATTAAAATACGTCGCCCGGGCCTTCTCTTTCAAAGCTTCGATCTTTGTCGCTTCCTCCGGAAGACCATCCCGGTTGAGTCGAAAGTAAAAATCTTCAAATCTTTCTTCTTTTTTTGAATTTCGCAACCGAAGAGTCCTAGCCGCTAGCCGCATCCATTGATTCTTTTTTAGCTTCACGGTCGATCAAAATTTGTTCTTGCATCAATTCGATGACCCGGGTTTTGGACGAACTTGACGTGGCGGATGAGCTTGCCGAAGAACGTTGACTTTTTGTCTTTCGTGGAGCCCCCTGTAAGGACGCGGTAATGGCATCTCCAAAACATTTCAAGGGTCTTCATTTCGGTCAATTGTCCCGGGTTACTTTTTTGAACCAACGGCTACTTTTTTGAATCCAACAACGCTATAATAAAAAAAAAAAATATTTAAACGCGAAAACGCAAGTATATTTTCAAGCCAAACCCACATATATAAGAAAAGTGTATGCAAAAAATTGAATAACCAATTGAAATTTCTGTTTTCAAAGGGCCTAATTTATAACGTCGGCACAAGGCCCTCAAAATTCACGGAATGGCCCCGTCCACAGTATATCATATCATATACATATAAAACGTGAAATGTAACTAGCTATTTACTGTTAGACAGTGAATTGCCCCTACGATTCACATACGGGCTGGGCTTATATTTATACGCTATATTTATGCATGTTAAGTTCGTGAGAAACTTTAACCTCCTAATTAACCACAGGTCACGTACCGCTGTTACTCTCGAACAAACACAAACGAACGATGCCAAGCCTGACCTCGAGGGTAACAACTCACTCAGTCAATATGATTATGTACATACCCAAGCTTCTTCACCCCATGCAAAGATACTGCAAGGCTCGCTTCGGTTTGCAGATCGTGGAGTTTACTTGCCAAGTTGTCTGTGACGATATTTTAGCAGATCGTGGAGTTTACTTGCCTGTGACGATATTTTATGGATATACGAATCAGCAGGATGATGATCACCGCGCGGGTTGCTAGTTTGTTTGTTAAAACTAGATTAAAGTTTGGTTTTTCTATGTTTTTGTTTTGCTACTTTTGCATGTTTTTCAGTATTTGAATAAATGTTTTTCAGTTCCCGTCATCCATGTGTCTCCTTCCTCCTCTACAACAGTTAACACTTTCGCTACATTTATGGACTTTTCGCTGAGCTCTTTGACTATTAGGTACCACTGCTTATTTTAGATGGGCAAAACGTGTGGAAAAACGCAATTTTTCTTAAAGCGTCATCTTTTTTAGAAAGTGATTTTCACTTCTTAGGCACCTGTTTTGATGAGAATATTCTAAGCCGCCAGAGAAGTGTCCTTTAACTTTCTCTAGTATACTATCATTACAAGGGCTCCTTAGCTAATGTAGGATCCTTTTACCTGATTACCACTAAACGTGTAATCCACGCTTACTTGATAAGTTTTTAACCCATTTGTTCTGCAATCCCTATAACCGCTATTAGAGCTTCATACTCAGCTTCGTTGTTGGTTGCCTCGAATCTGAATCTCAAAGCATAAGTAAACTAGGCTCCTTCCGGATCCGTAAGTATCAAGCCAGCTCTGGAACCATCTACACAGGATGACCCGTCCGTGAACAATATCCATGGGTCTGGAAGTTCCTCCTCCGCTTCCATAGGGGTGTCCGGGGAGTCATCTTCCGAACGTTCCACAATGAAGTCCGCCAATATTTTCCCTTTGACTGATGTTCTTGGTCTATACTGTATGTCATAATTCCCATAAACTCAATACTCCATTCTGTAGTCGTTTCTATGACGTATGTCTGGACAGTACGTGCTTATGGGGGGGGGGGGGGGGTTGTCCCGTGATACAATAATTGTATGTGCCTTGGAAGTATCTTTTTAAGCCCTTTTACTTGCATGTACTTAGAGCTAAGTACCAACTCTCCATGACGTGTAATTTTATTTTGGACCTTGCAAGCACGACTACAAGTAGACTGGCAATTTGGTTTGCTTCTCTTTTTTTTTTTTATTTGTCATAAAAAGAAACTGTACTCACCGCTTCTCGCGCCGCCGTAAGGTACACAATTAGTTACTCTTTCTCCATTGGTGCGCTTAGTGTTGGTAGTGCTGCTATTAGCTGTTTCATTTGTTTGAATGCAGCTTCAGCTTCCGCAGTCCATTAGAAATCACTTTTCTTTGTGCACTTTTTCAACATTTTGGAGAAAGGCAACGACTTTTTTGCTGATTTGGAGAGGCATAGTTCAAGCTTGCTACTCCCATTCAACTTTGTACGTCTTTTAGGCCCTTTGGGAATTTGTAGGCTTAGTAACGGCTTCCAACACCTTAATCCGACATAACCTGATCCCTTTAGAGTTTAACCTTCTGTAACCCAAGAACATGCTTCCCCTCTAATTCCAAAGGTACATTTCTTAGGATTTAGCTTCATGTTTATTTCCCTTGGAGTTTTGAATGTCACTTTAATGTCTCTTATTATTTCGTGTTCCGTACGACTTTTGGTTACTAGGTCATCCACATACACCTCCAAATTTCTGCCAATATGTTTTTGGAATGCTTTGTCTACCAGACGCTGGTAGGTCGCTTCGGCATTCTTCAGGCCGAAAGGCATCTGTGAAATAGCAGAATATCCCCTGGTGCTTTGTGATAAAATGTTGTTCTCTCTTCATCTTCTTTGGCCATTTTTTATTTGATGATATCCGTTTGAACGCATCTAAAAACTCTGTAGGGGTATCCGCAAAGGGATTCCACCTTCTAATCTATTTCTGGTAGCGGGTAACCGTCTTTAGGGCATGCCTTGTTCAGGTCTTTGAAATCCACACACATTCTTCAGCTGTCATCATGTTTTTTCATCATTACTGGGTTCGACAACCACTTGAATAAGGACTTCTTTCATTATTGCCGGCCGTCTTAACCAAATTTTCCATCCTCCCTTTGTGTATTGCTTTGTTTCTTTCTTTAATGGTGCGATGCCTCTCTCTTTTTGCCTGAACTTGGTAAAGCATCATTCCGCATGTTTAGCCTGTGTTCTGCTATATGTCGCGGAACTCCTGTCATATTTGCTGGCTTCCAAGCGAATATATTGAGGTTGTGTCTGAGTAAGTCACACAATGCCTTCCGTCCCTCCTATGTTAGAGTTGAGCCTATCATAATAGTCTGCTCTGGATATTCAGGATGGATGGCCACTTTGATTCTTTTTTCCATGGCCTGAACGGTATTGGGGGACTGTGCTTCCGGTCTGAAGACCATCACGCATTCCAGCGGGATTATTCTGCTGCTCAGTAGAGTAAGTACTCCTCTTGGGACCAGGGATTTCAACATTCCGTAAGCCGTTGATGGGACTGCTTGAATTTTCCTCACACTTGGCCTCCCTATGATTCTGTTGTACAGAGATGGTGACCTTACTACCACAAAGTTCATCCATGCGGAAGTCAAATGTTTTGCTTCCCCTATTTTCACTAGCAGCAATATCTGCCCCATTGGTCTTATGACTTCTCCACTGAAACCAATAAGGGGTGTGGTGGCTGGAACCATTTGGTTCTTTTTAAACTTTCGCCGGAGCCTTTTGAAACAATTGCTCGAGACTGTATTTCCCAAGGATGATTCCCCCATCCACATACATGTGGTGTATGAAGTGGCCCCTTATTTTTGCCTTCAAAATCATAGGACCACTGTTCCGCCTCAATCCCTAAGGGGTGGGAACGAGATTCCGGGTAGGGAGAAACTTTGAGTAAGTCTTTGTCTGGCTACCTTCTGCCACGGTTGGACCATCAGAATCGCGAATGGCTTTGTCTTTTCGGGACGTTCTCCCTTTTTTTTTATGTGCACGCCTTTGACTGATCCTTTTCTTCTGCCCTCCTTGCTTTACACATCTCTTGATGTAGGTGTGCGGCAAGTGTTAGTGTCCCACTTCCCTATGAAATTCGCAAAACTTGTTGCTGTTTCTTTTTTCTACATGAGTCGTCATTGGTGGTGGAGACTTGAAATTTCCTTTATCCAAAGCCAGAATTTCTCTAGGGGATTTTGTGAGGAGGGTGAACTTGTCACGCCTTCGTTCGGACCTTTGCTGGTTCTGAAAGTCCTCATCCCTTGCTGTCGAAGTTCGCTTTCTCCAAGTCCCTGCTGTTTCCTTCCATGTTGGAAGTGCTTTTCTTTCGTGTCTTGTTGGAAGGCTACCACTTCTCCCTTTGAGGAATGCCGTGGTAACCCTCATCCATTTCGCTCCCCCTGACTATGGATGATTGTCATGTAGACGCTTAATAAGCTCAGGGTTGGTAATTCCGTGCATGAATCCGGAGATTCTCATGCATTCTGGAGCTCCCTTAACATGCCTACTCTCAGCTTTAAACCTTTGTACAAAATCTTTCATGAATTCTCCTTCCCTTTGCTTGATGTGGTGGATTTCTACGATCTTTGATGTACTTCTTCTGCTGAAGGAAGTTCGCTAGGAATGCCTTTTTCAAATCATCATAACTATCTATGGATTTCGAAGGTAGGTCGTTGAACCATACCCTGGCGGACCCAGTAAGTGTAGAATTGAACACGTGACACCATGTCGGCATTGCCCCTACGTTCCACTTAGCATCTGTTTTGAAATATTTTTTTAGTGATCTCCCAGATCATCACTTGCCGACATATGTTTTGACTATTATTTGGCATCACTGTATTTTTTTGAAAAAGGTCGAAGTAGCGGATGCGAGCCCGGAATGGACTATTTCTCACAGACCCATGGCTGTGATAAATCATCAATGCCTCGATGCTTAACATTTTCTTTTTTAAACGTGTACTTTCATGATTTTACTAATTTCGATGTTTTGCTTTACTATCTGTGAAACAAACTTTCTTTCATCCTCTTATATTTTTTCCAGTGCCCCCTCCGCTGTCTTTCACCTCGGAGAGCATTTCTGGCTTCCGTGAACACATGTTCCTCTCATGGTGACGTTTTTGGGAACGGATTTCACGTCCTTTCCGACCGTAACTCTAGTCACGGACTTTCTGAGTGTGCGGACGTACTACGTCCATTAACCTCCCCCCCCTGCCTATTGAATACTCATCCGTCCCTTATTCCTTTTCCTCCCGGCCTGTGTCTCGACGACTCAGACCTATCACGTCTTATATCTGGAAAAGACCTAACACGCTGACTCAGGACTATTCCGGACACGCTTCGAGGATGCAATCCAGTCCTTTCAGCCCCCTTCGGTGTTCTCCTCTTACATTTGGTGTTCAAGACTCGGAGTGTTGTGACACCTCTTGCACCTTCGAGTTTTCTTCTGGAACATCCTTCGAAGTTAAGACGGGCTTTTATTTCCTTCAAACTTTCCTCCTGCTGCAATCTTTTCTTGATGAACTTTTATTTCTCCCCCTCACAGGCTATTAGTGTGAACTTTTTCAGGTATTAGTGGTAGCAACTGATGATAATGCTTATCACAGTACTCCCGAAGGGCTGTGTCAGACGCAGGCTCGTTCGGGTTTTTCGAGATTTGCTCATTCCCCTTCCCCATCGTGTTACGTACAGCGGACGTGGGTGAAGTGGGATTGAGCTCTGCTGGTCCACTCATGGCGAGTATTTTAGGAAACGCAGCTATGTACTGGGTCCCACGGATGGCGCTAACTTGTTAGCACAAAATATGTCACGGGTATGAGATGGGCTAAGATCGCTTATTGGGTTGAACCTTCAAGCTCACTTTGGGCTGAATCTTGTACTAAACCAAGTGATTAGGATGATTTCCTACATAATAAAAGTAAACCGTTAGCCTTACCGTGGAGACGGACCCCACGATTAGACTCCGGCGTGAGAGTAAGAAATCATGTTGTCAGAAGTATGTGTGTGTATTTGGAGGAGTCAGAGAATTGTACCTTTTGATGTGTTAGAGGACCCCTATTTATAGGGGGTGAAATACTAGGGTTTCCTAATATTTCGCCTACAATTGTAGTGGCCGGAGTGAGACCCTTGTCGGGTAATTACATGGTTCGTCCCTGTGGTTTAGGCAAAATCCCTAATTGAGTCCCTATTTCTTTTTTCTTGCATGATTGATCCTTATAACCAAACTATTGCATACCGTTGATCCCTATCGTCTAATTCTGTTATATTTCCTTGTTATCTCTCTCCTCACATGCCTTGCACATGAGGGTATTTTAGTCATTTTGCATAGTTTGACCCACTCATACTCACCCAACTAATTATTCATTTTTTTTTCTCTACACAACAAAATAACAAATTCATATATATTTCTCTCTCGTTAAGAACTCTACTATCAAGCAGAAAAATCATCTCCCTTAAAATCTTCATACCATATCTGCTTGTGGTGCAGAGATTGTTTTGGGTTTCCGATGTGATTCAATAGTGGGGGCTTTTTTGATGCAGAAGCAATTTTTTATTGTGGCTTGTGAGTGAATATATTAATCAGGTAGAAATCTTGTTTGTTGAAGGATGTATCAACATTGAATTATGGGGGATATTTCTTTTTGGTTCAAGCTACTGTCGTTTGTTTGTTTTAAGATGGGCTTTTGTGTTTGTGGGATGAGATAAATCTGTTTGTTTATCTTCAGATCTGTAATATTCGGGGCTAACAATTTTGTTTAGTGGTTTGGTATTTTATGTGTTGTTGATTCTGAGGCTTTTATTGAAATTGGATAATACTAGTAGAAATGTTGATGATGGTGACAATTGTGTTCATTAAAATTGTATTTGTGGTTTTGTGATTTTGCTAAAAGTGTTTATATTAAATGAGTAAGTGTTTGTGTTTTAAATTGTTTGACGTATAAAAGATGAGAGTTGACAATAAATATTAAAGTAAATTAAAAGTTTGAAAATAAAGTTAAAATAAATAATAAATTTGAAAAGACTAAAATACCCTCGTGTGCCAGGCACATGGGGTGAGATAGCTAGTTAGCGGATTAGTCTTCATGGCCCAAAGACATATTTATCTTTGTATTAGTGAATAAATAGGCCCAAGCCCGTTTGTGGGTTTAGGGTATTAGGGTTTTACCACTATAAATAGTGGTCAAAAATAAATCATAACTCAAAGGGGTTTTCTATCATTCTACATGCCATCTATATCTTTGAGGGTAGGTTTCTAGTCACCATAGGCTATGATGTACCAAAGATCAATATCCTTAGATTTCACATAAGTTTCAAGACAGTTTTTCCAATATATAAAATAATTTGCCTCGAATAGAGGTGGTCGTTGCATAGATTGACCATCTTTGTAGTTTTTCGAATCCATAATCGTTTAAAGATTTAAAATACAATTTATTTTAAAAACTTTGGTAACCTAGCTTTGATACCAATTGTGGAAAACTAGAAGGGAGGTTGAATAGTTTTCTTGATTATTAGTTGCCTTTTAAAACTTTGTTTAAAACTTTTTTGCGAAATGGTTAGGATATTGATATTTGATTATGATCTAAAAGATATAAAATGCAAGTAAAAGAGAGAGTATAGAAAGCGATAACCGAGACACAAGTATTTATAGTGGTTCTGCAACTAGGACACCTTCTTTGCCCTACTCCACTCTTCGAGTCACCTACTCGAGAGTTTGTTAAACACTAGTCACCAATCTCCTTTCAACCGGTGGAGAAGCCTCATGATATGTGTGAAAACACATATCCGTTTTATATCAAAAATAACCCTTAAAAGACAAAATTGTGCTTTAAATGCTTGAATATTGCTTGTTTTGTCTTTATAATTGTGTAGGTACGGATATTACAAAAATCTCAAGAAAACGGTCAAAACCGGACAAACACAGACACGGGAACGGAATTGAGTGTGCAAAAGCCGGGAGAATGCTATCAAAGGTCTCCAAAAGTCAAAGGTCAACCAAAGTCAACCCACAAAAAGACAAAACCCAAAATTTCCAAATCAGTCCCTCAAAGAAATCCAAATTTACAGAAATAATCCCTAAACCCTAACGGTGTTAACTCTTTTAATTGAAAGAGTTAACACCCGTTAACTTTCTTATAACACTAAGCCCGAGCCCAAGACATACCCCCTGGCCCAAAACCCTTTATACCCGGCCCAAGTCAACAAGTTATAACCCGGGTAAAAAGAAAAAGTCAAACATCTCTTTTATAAAAGGAATTTATGCGGGAAAAACGGTTTGTTACTGTTCACCGTCTCTTTTAGTTTTACCCCAAGCTCAAATCAAGGGGGTAATTGCAATTTAGTGCGTGGCTATGTAATTCAAGCTTCAAGGAATGATGTGGCATAAATAAACGTCACTCAAAGCATCTCATTGGTCAATTCCCAAAAGGGAATGACACGCGTGGATTGAAGAAAACACACAAAGAATGGGGCTTTTACACTAAATCATGCCTAAAAGAAGCACAAAGCCCTCTGACACACGGATGCCACGTTGGCAATCTGTGTGCCCCTCAATCTAATCCAACGATGGAGATAGAGCATCCAATGATTGAAGGAATGAAAGAACAGGATTTATGGGAGCATCTACCAACCTCCAAGGCCTAGAAGCATCTTTGGCAAGCTATAAATAGCCCCTCACTCACACACAAGAATCATCTTTTTTTGTAGTTTTTAGCTTTTAAAAGTTTTTAGTTAAATTGTAATTTTTAGTTTAAGCTTAAGTAGTATAATTTTTCAAGCTTATTGTACTCTTAATTTCACCTTATTGTAATCAGTTTTAATGTTAATGAAATCTTCTTTTGTTTTCACCTAATCCGTTTTACTTTACAAGTTTTTTTAAATCCTTAAACTCTCATGTTACTGTTTGATAAGCTTCCAATAAGCTCATACAAGCTTTTTGAGTCTCTAAGCTCAAATTAAGCTCATAATAAGCCCTTAATATACTTAAACCAATAAAATCAGTTTAAATACCTATGCTTATGGATTATGGACTTTTAAAGGATAAGCTTACAATGGAAGAGCTTATGGGACCTCTCTAGCTTATCCTTGTGATAAGCTAGAGCTGTTGAAAGCTCTTTTGAGCACTATTGCCATTGTTTAGCTAAGGCTTTTGTAAGTTTCCTTTAAATTTTCAAGTATCTTAGTTTAATAATTTGCATTTGCTTATTTTCTACTTAACTCTAGCTTATTTGTGCTTATTACTCTTTCATTGAGCTTATTGATTATGTTTGATCATCTGTTTTTAGCTTTTATAGCTTAGATCCTAGATTTCTTAGTTTAAATTCATAAAACTGTCAAAAAAATATTAGCTTAACTTGTAGCTTATTGTTTTTAGCTTATTTGCTTATAGTTTTATGCTTATTAAGGTTGTTATAAGCTATTTGTTATCTGGTATTGAACTTGTGTTCATTAAATCTTACATTCATAAGCTAGAAATGGATTTAAGTACAATAAAGGGGTGTTTGGGACAAGCAGTATTAACTACAAGTTAAAATTGTTTGTGGTCCTTTTATCCTTTAGTTACATTTGAATTTCCAAAACTAGGTTATAAGTGCAGGATTTATAGGTTTCATTAGGAATAATTAAGTTTTCATAAGTTTTCTTATTGCTATATTAAACCTTTGAAAATTCTGCCAATTCTAGTTTCAAGCTCAGGTAGAATTTAGTTAATCTAGTTTTAGTATTTGAGTTGATTTAGGAGTTTTATTAAGTGTTGCATTTAGTTTTTAAGGTCTGCACTTTTAGGCTAAAAAATGGGATTAAGATTTTGGAGCTGTTGACGAACATCCATCTGGTCATATAAAATTTGGATCTTAAATTGCGATTCGCAATTCACAGACGTAAAAAATGTGTAAATGATCGGTAGCCGGACTAAAGGGTCGAGATGAGTTTCGGTCAGACGTCAACGGTTCCGGGCCAACCCGTCAAACACTTTTGGTCCATATTTTCTAAAGATTAACTGAAAACTTAGTCGTTGCACATAGCTACTTCAAGTACGTACCCCTCTAGTCATCTATTTCCTTAAATAAATGATAATGGCAAATTTAAAAACTCATGTCAGCAACAACAAATAATCACTATCAGAATTCCTTTTGGTTGCTGCTTATAATGTATTGCTTACACGGTGGGAAAAAAGTTCCAATATATTTGCGGAAGTCAAAACTAAAGTAGCCCGCGACTCAATTATGTCCCAAATTAATGACGAAACACTTTTGGCTTATGTAGCCGGCTTATGGCTTATAATGACTATAATTCCAAACAAAAACCAAAATAAAAAATATTAAAACTTGTGTTACAACCAAAAAAAAAAAAATAAACACTTACCACAAACCCAATACTCTCAAGACTTTCATCAAACACATAGTAGGCAAGAAATCCCCTTACTTCCATCAACCACAACCCAACTCGCTAATTCGCCTTCAACATCTTCAATAGGTCAAGTCTATCTTTAAAGCAAGAATCTTTGTTATGTATTTGATCACCATAAACGAAACCCTATAAAAATTTCAACATCAATATACTTATCTTGCCGTAATCACAACGACACATTAAAAGCAATGGAAAAAATATTGTAACACACATATTGTTACTACACATAAATTAGGTAACATCTCGTAGATCAAACGTTTACCGCATTTGTTGGATGTGTGTAGAATCTGTGTGGAGTATCTAGAATGAAAAGCATGGACGGAGATATTTAGGACGAAGGCCAAATATGGTTGGGCTGGACTAAGGTGAAGGGCTGGACTAAGATGAGCGGGCTGGGCCAGCAACAGTTGTTAAAATGAACAGTAAAAACGCACATCTCAAATGAGTATATGTATAATTGTCACCATCATCAACATTTTTACTAGTATTATCCAATTTCAATAAAAGCCTCAGATTCAACAACACATAAAATACCAAACCACTAAACAAAATTGTTAGCCCCAAATATTAAAACAAACAGATTTATCTCATCCCACAAACACAAAAGCCCATCTTAAAACAAACAAACAAACACCCACACGACAGTAAAAAAAAGAAATATCCCCCATAATTTCAATGTTGATTACATCCTTCAACAAACAAGATTCTTTTCTACTGAATTAATATATTCACTCACCAAGCAGCCACAATAAAAATTGCGCTTCTGCATCAAAAAAAAGCCCTCCACTATTGAGAATCACATCGGAAAACCCCAGAAACATCTCTGCACCACAAAAGGCAGATATGGTATGAAGATTTTAAGGGAGTATGATTTTACCTTGCTTGATGGTAGAGTTATTAAGGAGAGAGAAATATATATGAATTTGTTATTTTGTTGTGTAGAGAAAAAAAAATGAATAATTGAATACAAAGTTGTCAAACTATGCAAAATAACTAAAATACCCTCATGTGCAAGTCATGTGAGGAGAGAGATAACAAGGAAATATAACAGAATTAGACGATAGGGATCAACGGTATGCAATAGTTTGGTTATAAGGATCAATCATGCAAGAAAAAAGAAATAGTGACTTGCTTTATGGTTGCCTAAAACCATCAGGGACGAACCATGTAATTACCTGACGAAGGGTCCCACTCCGGCCACTACAATTGTAGGCGAAATATTAGGAAACCCTAGTATTTCACCCCCTATAAATAGGGGTCCTCTGACACACCAAAAGGTACAATTCTCTGACTCCTCCAAATACACACACATACTTCTGACAACATGATTTCTTACTCTCACGCCGGAGTCTAATCGTGGGGTCCGTCCCCACGGTAAGGCTAACGGTTTACTTTTATTGTGTAGGAAATCATCCTAATCACTTGGTTTAGTACAAGATCACAGCCCAAAGTGAGCTTGAATGTTCAAACCCAATAACGATCTTAGCCATCTCATCCCTGTGACATATCTTGTGCTAACAAGTTAGCGTCATCCGTGGAGACCCAGAACATAGGCTACGTTCCTAAAATAACTCGCCATGATGGACCACAGAGCTCAATCCCACTTCACCAACTCCCGCTGTTACTAGCACGGCTTGGGGAAGGGGAATGAGCAAATCTTGAAAAACCCCGAAACGAGCCTCTGAGGCGTCTGATACAGCCCTCCGGGAATAGTACTGTGATAAGGCATATCATCAGTTGCTACCACTAATACCTGAAAAAGTTCATCAAGAAAAGATGCAGCAGGAAAAGCTGAAGGAAATAAAAGCCCGTCTTAACTTCGAAGGATGTTCCAGAAGAAACTCGAAGGTGCAAGAGGTGTCACAACACTCCGAGTCTAGAACATCAAATGTAAGAGGAGAACACCGAAGGGGGCGAAGGACTGGACGCTCCCGAAGCGTGTCCGGAAGTCCCGAGCATGCTAGCGTCTTTTCCAGGATAAGACGTGATAGTCTGAGAGGTCGTCGAGAACACAGCCGGGAGGAAAGTGACATTAAGGGACGGAAATGAGTTATTCCAATAGGCAGGGGGATAATGGACCGTAGTACGTTCCGCACACTGTAACAGAAGTCGTTACTAGAGTTACGGCTCGGAAAGGACGGAATCCGTTCCCAAAAAACGTCACCATGAGAGAACATGTTCCCGGAAGCCAGAAATGCTCTCCGAGAGTGAAGACAGCGGAGGGGACACTGGAAGTCCACATTAAAAAAGAAAAGGTTAAGAATCGAGGATGATGATTTATCAACAGGCCAATGGGTCAGTGAAGAAATAGATCCATTCCACGGCTCTGCATCCGCTACTTTCTCAATTCGAAAACCTTCAAAAAAGACAACGGAATGCAAATAAGTGACCAAAACATATGACGGAAGTGATGATCCGGAAGATCACCTAAAAATCTTTCAAACAACTGCTAAAGTGGAACGATGGGCAATGCCGACATGGTGTCACGTGTTCAATTCTACACTTACTGGGTCCGCCAGATATGGTTCAGACCGACCTACCCTCCAGAATTCCATAGATAGTTATGATGATTTGAAAAAGGCATTCCTAGCGAACTTCCTTCAGCAGAAGAAGTGCATCAAAGATCCGGTAGAAATCCACCACATCAAGCAAAGGGAAGGAGAATTCACGGAAGATTTTGTACAAAGGTTTAAAGCTGAGAGTAGGCATGTTAAGGGAGCTCCAGAATGCATGAGAATCTCGGATATCATGCAACGAATTACCCAACCATGAGCTTATTAAGCGTCTACATGACAATATCCCAAAGTCAGCGGACGAAATGATGAGGGTAACCACGGCATTCCTCGGGGGAGAAGTGGTAGCCTCCAACCAAGCACGAAAGAAAGCACTTCCAACATGGAAACAGCAGGACCTTAGAGAAAGCAGAACTTCGATAGAAGGGGAGACTTTCGGAACCAGCAAAGGTCCGAACGAAGGCGTGACAAGTTCACCCTCCTCACAAAATCCCCTAGAGAAATTCTGGCTTTGGATAAAGGAAATTTCAAGTCTCCACCACCAATGAACGAACTTCAGGTAAGAAAAAAGAAACAGCAACAAGTTTTGCGAATTTCATAGGGAAGTAGGGCACAACACTGTCGCACCTAATCAAGGAGATAAAGCAAGGAGGCGGAAAGGATCAGTCAAAGGCGGCAAAAAAGGGAGAAACGTCCAAAAAAGACAAAGCCATGGCGATTCTTGATGGTCCAACCGTGGCAGAAGGTAAGCCAACTAAAGAACTTACGCAAAGTTTCTTTCTCCCCCGAACCCGAAATCTTCGTTCCCACCACTTAGATTGAGGAACAGGAACAGAAGGCCCCTAATGATTATTTGAGGCAAAAATAAGAGGCCATTTCATACACTCACATGTATGTTGGAGTGGGATCCATCCTTGAATACAGTACACATTGTTTCACAAAAAGGCTCCGGCCGAGAAGTAAAGAACCAAATGGTTCAGGCCACCACAAAACCCCTCATTGGTTGCACTGTTATATATAGTCATCATGGCCCAATGGGGCAGATATTGCTGCAAGTAAAAATAATAGGGGACGCGAAATATTCCAACTTTCACCATGGATGAGTTTTTGTGGTAGTAAGGTCCCACCATCTTCGTACACAAATCATAGAAGGGCCAGGTGTTGAGGGAAAATTTCAAAGCAGTCCCATCAAACGCTCACGAATCTAAAATCCGGACCCAGGAAGAGTACTTACTCTACGGAGCAGCAGGATTAATCCCCCACTGGAATGTCACGATGGATCTCCTGACCAGAACATTAGATTCATCCCGCCGAAGTCGTTTCAGGCATGAAAAAAAGAATCAAAGTGGCCATTCCTCCGGAATATCCAGAGCAAACTATTGCGATAGGCTCAACTCTAACGCAGAGGGAGAGACGAAGGAGCATTATGTAACTTACTCAGACACAACCTCAGATATATTTGCTTGGAAGCCAGCAGATATGACAGGAGTTCCGCGACATATAGCGGAACACAGACTAAACATGCGGGAAGGATGCTCACCAGTCAGGCAAAAGAAGAGAGGCCATGCACCATAAAGAAACAAAGAAATACAAAAGGAGGTGGAAAAATTGGTAGACGCTGGCATAATGAAAGAAGTCCATTATCACAGTTGGTTGTCGAACCCAGTAATGGTGAAAAAACATGACGACAGCGGGAGAATGTGCGTGGATTTCAAAGACCTGAACAAGGCATGCCCTAAAGACGGTTACCCGCTACTAGAAATAGATTGGAAGGTGGAATCCCTCTGTGGATACCCCTTCAAGAGTTTTTAGATGCATACAAAGGATATCATCAAATAAAAATGGCCAAAGAAAATGAAGAGAAAACAACATTTATCACAAGCCAAGGGATATTCTGCTATTCCAATATGCCTTTTGGCCTGAAGAATGCCGAAGCGACCTACCAGCGACTGGTAGACAAAGCATTCCAAAAACAGATTGGCAGAAATTTGGAGGTGTATATGGATGACCTAGTAACCAAAAGTCGTACGGAACACGAAATAATAAGAGACATTAAAGTGACATTCAAAACTCCAAGGGAAATAAACATGAAGCTAAATCCTAAGAAATGTACCTTTGGAATAGAGGAAGGCATGTTCTTGGGTTACAAAGTAAACACTAAAGGGATAAAGGTATGTCCGGATAAGGTGGAAGCCGTACTAAGCCTACAATTCCCAAAGTGCCTAAAAGACGTACAAAGGCTGAATGGGAAGCTAGCAAGCTTGAACATATGCCTCTCCAATTCAGCAGAAAGGTCGTTGCCTTTCTCTTCAAAATGTTTGAAAAAAGTGCAGCAAAAAAGGTGGTGATTTCTAATGGACTGCGGAAGCTGAAGCTGCATTCAAACAAATGAAACAGCTAATAGCAGAATTGCCAACACTAACCGCACCAATGGAAAAAGAGGAATTAATTGTGTACCTTGCGGCGACGCAAGAAGCGGTAAGTGCAGTTTTAATGACGAAAAGAGAAGCAAAACAAATGCCAGTCCTACTTTGTTTAGGTTCGTAAATGCCTTGCAAGGTCCAGAAATAAATTACACGTCAATGGAGAAGTTGGTACTAGCTCTAGTACATGCAAGTAAACGGCTAAAAAGATACTTCCAGGCACATACAATTATTGTCATCACGGACCAACCAATCATCAAGTCAAGTACTTGTACGCAGACCAGACGTCATAGAAAGAAGCTACAAAAATGAGTAATTGAGATTTAGGAAGAATAATGACATACAGTATAGACCAAGAACATCAGTCAAAGGGCAAATATTGGCGGACTTCATTGTGGAACGTCCGGAAGATGACTCCCCGGACACCCCTATGGAAGCGGAGGAGGAACTTCCGGACCCATGGGCATTGTTCATAGACGGGTCATCCTGTGTAGATGGTTCTGGAGCTGGCTTGATACTTACGGATCCGGAAGGAGCCGAGTTTACTTATGCTTTGAGATTCAGATTCGAGGCAACCAACAACGAAGCTGAGTATGAAGCTCTAATAGCCGGTTTAAAGATTGCAGAACAAATGGGTGTAAAAAATCTCCAAGTAAGCGTGGATTCCCGTTTAGTGGCTAATCAGGTAAACGGATCCTACATAGCTAAGGAGCCTGTAATGATACTATACCTAGAGAAAGTAAAGACACTCTCTGGCGATTTTAAGAAATTCTCAATCAAACAAGTGCCTAGAAGTGAAAATAAAATAGATGACCTTTAAGCAAAATGCCGTCCACCATTTTGCCATCTTAAAAAAAGGCAGTATCCGCTAGTCAAAGAGCTCAAGCCGAAAAATCCATAAATGTAGCGAAAGTTGTTAACTGTTGTAAGGAGGAAGGAGACACATGGGATGACGGTGAACTGAAAAACATTAAATTTTTTAATTGTCAAATACTGAAAAAACATGCAAGTAGCAAAACAAAAACATAGAAAAACCAAACTTTAATCTAGTTTTAACAAACAAACTAGCAACCCGCGCGGTGATCATCATCCTGCTGATTCGTATATCCATAAAATATCGTCACAGGCAAGTAAACTCCACGATCTGCTAAAATATCGTCACAGACAACTTGGCAAGTAAACTCCACGATCTGCAAACCGAAGCGAGCCTTGCAGTATCTTTGCATGGGGTGAAGAAGCTTGGGTATGTACATAATCATATTGACTGAGTGAGTTGTTACCCTCGAGGTCAGGCTTGGCATCGTTCGTTTGTGTTTGTTCGAGAGTAACAGCGGTACGTGACCTGTGGTTAATTAGGAGGTTAAAGTTTCTCACGAACTTAACATGCATAAATATAGCGTATAAATATAAGCCCAGCCCGTATGTGAATCGTAGGGGCAATTCACTGTCTAACAGTAAATAGCTAGTTACATTTCACGTTTTATATGTATATGATATGATATACTGTGGACGGGGCCATTCCGTGAATTTTGAGGGCCTTGTGCCTGTGTGCGCGCGCGCGCCTGTGTGTGTGTGCCTGTGTGTGTGTGCGCGCCTGTGTGTGTGTGTGTGTGTGTTTTGCAGTGTTTTGCAGGTTGGACTTGGAGGAAGAAGACGGCGCAGGTTTGTTTTGAGGAATAGAACATTTCAAAACTCATCCTTATGGTTTCCCAATTGCTATTTAAACCCTCTTGGTATTTATATAATTGTGGATTTATATAATGTAATTTACACCGTATATAATTGTGTATATATATAATGAAATTTATACAAGTTTAAATGGTGTATTTCCTATTTTATGTACTACATGAAAAAGAAAAAAAAATAAAAAAATTTGGCTATGGCTTGAGCCAACGAGGAAGGCACTTGAATGTGGTGTCATAGCAATTCTGATGTTATAGCACTTTTGCTGACGTGGCAGCACTTTTTGATGCTATGACTTGAACCATGACTCATGGGTACATAGTGCTCTTATAGTTATTTGTCAATTTTTAATGGGCCTTTTGTAACTCAAATAGTACTTTTACATAGTTTTACTTGAATGTAAAGTTGGCCTTCTCCAAAATTTAGCTCACGGTTTAACCGAACTTACTTATTACCCGAAACCGATGACTAAAGTGGTGCCTGGTTGGCTGGTTCAACCGATTAGATGCCTAAAAACCGGCTAGCTAGCGAAGCAATTTCCGATTTAACCGGTTGAAAACCGTCAGAGTAACCTAGGTTTTATACTTTTATAACATAGACGAATATTCGTGCATAACAATGAGATTTTTTAGCGACAGATGGTTATAGAGATTAGAGTTAGTTACATGGTTCCTCCCTATAGTTTAGGTCAAATCCCTAATTGAGTCCATATTTCTTTTTTCTTGCATGATTGATCCTTATAACAAAACTATTGCACACCGTTGATTCGTATAACCAAATCGAGTTAAGTCTAGTCGTTATCTCACCCCATGTGCTTGGCACACGAGGGTATTTTAGTCTTTTCAAATTTATTATTTATTTTAACTTTATTTTCAAACTTTTAATTTACTTTAATATTTATTGTAACTCTCATCTTTTATACGTCAAACAATTTAAAACACAAACACTTGCTCATTTAATATAACTTCATCAAAAAACCTTTTAGGTGAAGTAGATCCGAAGATAAACACTTTTAGCAAAATCACAAAACCACATAAAAGCCCATAAAATACCAAACCACTAAACAAAATTGTTAGCCCCAAATATTAAAACAAACAGATTTATCTCATCCCACAAACACAAAAGCCCATCTTAAAACAAACAAACACCCACACGAGAGTAGCTTGAACCAAAAAGAAATATCCCCCACAATTCAATGTTGATACATCCTTCAACAAACAAGATTTCTACCTGATTAATAAAAAATTGCTTCTGCATCAAAAAAGGCCACCACTATTGAATCACATCGGAAACCCAAAACAATCTCTGCACCACAAGCAGATATGGTATGGAGATTTTAAGGGAGATGATTTTTCTGCTTGATAGTAGAGTTATTAAGGAGAGAGAAATATATATGAATTTGTTATTTTGTTGTGTAGAGAAAAAAAAATTGAATAATTGAATATAGAGTTTGTGAGTATGAGTGGGTCAAACTATGCAAAATGACTAAAATACCCTCATGTGCAAGGCATGTGAGAAGAGAGATAACAAGGAAATATAACAGAATTAGACGATAGGGATCAACGGTATGCAATAGTTTGGTTATAAGGATCAATCA